>BRDA01000550.1:20062-33154 GCA_036984385.1 Crenuchus spilurus
AACAGTCATTGATTTTAAAGGATGAATCGTGGACACTAGAGACCAGGCGATGGATATGAACTAATTCCTCTTGGCTTTCTCACAGAATATGTGTGTGTGTGTGTGTTCATCCTGTGGATTCTAATTTCAGGGTCAGTCCTACAATTAATTGTCATCTGTTTGCAGATTAAAAATCTTTTTAATTTAACTGCTTTTAACTGCCTATAATGAAGACTAAAGCTGACCATAACAAAGCTGTAACCTTACAATACAGCCACCCAAATGTGTGTGTGTGTGTGTGTGTGTGTGTGTGTGTGTGTGTGTGTGTGTGTGTGTGTGTGTGTGACAAACAGGACTGTGGTCTTGACTGGAAAAATGCATGTTAGCTGTGGGCTGAAAATACAGAACTTCTGAATTGAGAATGACAATATTACAGTTTTCTTCACAACTATGTTGTTTTCTTATTTAAAGTACTAATTACATTCAAATTCTTAATACTTTCATAAAACAGATCATATAATGTAATACTGTAATAAGCTAAGTTTTTTATTATCAGCATCTTGCTTTATTTACTTTCATAACCTGGGCTACATGTGTCCTTGAGGCGAGCTGGAGCCATTGTAGATTGGACTTGTTGCCTCCAGCATATCCCATAGATGCTCAATCGCATTGAGACTTGGGGAATTCAGAGGCCACCTTGAGCTCTTAGTTATTTTCCTCAAACCTTTCCTGCAGCATGGCAGGGTGCATTATCCTCCTGAAAGAGGCCACTGCCATTAGGGAATACTGCTGCCATGAAGGGGTGTGCCTGAACCACAACAATATTTAAGCAGGCAATACATGTCAAAATAACATCCACATGAATGTCAGGCCAGCAGACCATTGCCCACAACATTATACTGTTTCCACACTCCACATACTGGTGCCAATTTTAACACACTGGGGAAAACAGCGAAGCATTAATGTGACATAACTTTTGAACAAGCCTTATATTCCATTTTATTTTTAGCCCCAAATGTGAAATTCAGTAAATACAAAGTGTGCAGAATGTATTTAATAGTTAAAGATTATTTAACCTTCACTGCCATTGAAAAAATCAACAAAACAACAAAAAAGTTAATAATTTAATTCAAAAAGGTAAAGTGTCAAATATTTTATTTTCATTGCATGTAAAGTGACATATGTCAAGCCTTTATGTATTTTAATGTTAAAATATATATATATATACAGTGAGTGGAATTAAGACAAAAAAGTTCTATTTTGGTCTCATCTGACCACAGCATTTCTCCCATGTCTCCTCTGGATCATCCAAATGGTCATGGGCAAACTTAAGACGGGCCTGGACGTGTGCTGATTTAAGCAGGGGACCCTTCCTTGCCATGCATGACTTTAAACCATGATGTCTTAGTGTATTAGCCACAGTAAGCTTGGAAGCAGTGGTGCCAGCTCTCTTCAGGTCATTGACCAGCTCCTCCCGTGTAGTTCTGGGCTGATTCCTCACCTTTCTTAGGATCATTGATACGAGGTGAGATCTTGCATGGAGCCCCAGTCAGAGGGAGATTGACAATCATGTTTAGCTTCTCCCATTTTCTAATAATTACTCCAACAATTGATGTTTTTTCACCAAGCTGCTTGGCAATTACTCTGTAGCCCTTTTCAGCCTTGAGAAGGTTTACAATCTTGTCTCTGGTGTCTTTGGACAACTCTTTGGTCTTAGCCATGTTAGTAGTTGGGAGTCTTACTGATTGTGTGGGGTGGGCAGTTGTCTTCATGCAGCTATTGACTTCAAATAGGTGCTTCTAATTTAGAATAATAAGTGGAGTGGAGGTGGACTTTTTAGAGGCGGACTTATATATATATATATATATATATATATATATATATATATATATATATATATATATATAAATGCATGTGCATGTATGTGTATCTGTACAAATCCAATAATGTGACTGTGTTTCTAGGGAGGAAAAAAGAGAACAAAATGGTTCTCTTCTCTCGTAGCTGCTCCTAATTAGTGTTAGTGCAGACCCTTGTGTTGGGTGGTGTGGCAGAGGTGGTGCTAAATAAAGAACAGCCATTGTTTCTCTCCCACAACCACACACACACACACACACACACAAATTCGAGGACCCTGCAGCACACTGAGACGAGGGTGGAGAAATGCAACATTCAGAGCCAATTAAACTCACTCACTCTCTCTCACACTCACAGACACACATACATTGGTTCTGCTGTAGAAATGTGTGACTGGTGCTAATAGGTGATGCCACACTGTGATTGAGGCAGATTAGTGTCTTTTTTATTCTCTTCTGTGACAGGGTCAGGGGAATGAATGACATAAGCAAAGCACAGCGTAGCTAGTCTTTACACAGCTGTGGATTTAAGGTGAGGGTTCAAAATGATCAGACCAGTTCTCTGTATGTGGGAACTGAATGTGAAATTAGTGTAGAAGCAGACGCACACAGCAGTGGCACAGTGGGTAAAGACCGCAGGTCAGGAACTGAAGGCTTACCCAGTTCATATCACAGCCAGTCCAACAGCAGGGTTTGTTTTAAAACCAGCGGATTAAAATTCTAATAGGGATGCAAATATGGATTATTTCTAGAATCTATTATTTTCTATTTATTTCCAAATTCATTGACTAATTTAACTAGCAGGAGACTCTGGTTTCAGGTATTGTTATTGTGGAAGTCATACTGAGGGTGCACAATACATGATCTTCAATAGAGCTTAGGACTGATTTAAATTGGCAAATTGAGCAGCTGTAAAATCATGATGGCAGTGCAGTAGCACGCAGCGGCCTCTCCGGGTCTGCAAAACTGTTATTTGTGGTCTGTTGTTAAACTTAAAGCCTTCCTAGAAGCTCAAATTCTAAACAGCATGCACAGTTGCTCGAGCCTACAATGACCACTACCTTTTGGAGTTAAGAAATCAGTCAGGAACACACCTCGAAGATGGGCTGCAACGATCATTGCAAGACCTCCGGCTACTGCAGAAACCAGGCCTCCTGAGTTGCAAGTGGCTTATACAGTCATGGCAGTCAAATATGAGAGACTTGGAGCAGTTTGCAAAAGAAGAGTGGTCCAAAATTTCAGTTGAGAGGTGTAAGAAGCTTGTTTATGGTTACAGGAAGTGATTGATTTCAGTTATTTTTTCCAAAGGGTGTGCAACCAAATATTAAGTTGAGGGTGCCAATAATTTTGTCTGGCCCATTTTTGGAGTTTTGTGTGAAATTATGTCAAATTTGCTTTTTTTCCTCTGTTTTTGGTGTTGTTCCAATTCACACAAAGCAAATAAACATGTGTATAACAAAACGTGTAATTGCAATAATTTTCTGGGAGAAATACTTCATTTTCTGGAAAAAATTCAGGGATGCCAAAACTTTCAGCCATGACTGTATGTTTATAAAAACTCTGAGTCTGAAATTGCAAAATATTCACTATATAGTTGCATTATTTTGTGGTGGTGCCTAAAAACATAGTATTTAGTAGAATATATACACTATATACACTGTGAACTATAGCAATTCCACAATGCATCAACATTAGTAGTGTAGAAATGATGTATGCATAATGTGGTTGTTTGGTTTGATGATTATACAGGTGCTAGATGTTAATTTATTTACATTTCAAGAGAAAACAGTGCTGCTGGTAAAAGCTCTTGTAAGTACGCAGCCTTCAGATTATAGAAATCCAACATCCATCACTGGCAAAATACATTTTAATGAAGGTTTTTATTAGTTATTTGTGAAACAGCATGCTACACTTGACTGGTAACACAATGTTTATGAGCTAATCATCTAATGTAGTGTAAGAAATTGCTTATTACATTTATAAATTCTGTTTGCTATAATAGTATTATATAAAGTGATGCACATTCTCTAATGCAGAGCACAGTGAATAGGGCACCATTTTGAACCCAACTATGATTTGTGTCTTCTAGCATGTTGCAGATGGTGGAAAAGGCATTGGAAATACCAATACATGCTCATGATGTGTGGTAGTGTTCTAAATTGCATGGAAATGGATTGATATGAGGAGAGAGTGACTGAATTGGTGAAAAACACCCACATTTATGTGATCCTGAGAGGATCTCAGGGATCAGCAGAAACTGGTGGGAGGAAACAGTTCAATCTATTGATTCCACTGTGTTCGGTAATGGTCAAACCGAAGTGGAAGGTGCTAATGTTAAGGTTAAAGTTACAGGAACTTTACTACAGATAATTGAACCTACACATTGGTCAGTTATGAATGTAGACAGACATTCACTGTGAGCCTGTTTGTGGCTTCAGTAGGACTATGAAAGCCTTCAACATCGGTGCACATCTGTGGAGTTTTTTTTTCTCAAGTGACACTTGTTGCCTGGACTATAAACTGCCTGTATGTCTGACTTGTCTTATTTTCTGTTCAATGAAGCTTCTGATAGTGGAAGTTTTCATCCTTTAATAATCACTACCTGTCACTTCATTGTCAATAGGACTTTTATCTGTAAAGACGGTCAAGCTAATTATCTGACCTAGCAACAAACAGAGCACATGTCTAACTTAGTAGTATTCCCAATACAGACAATGGTTACCATCAGTTACCAAAAATGCTACTAGATTCATGCTAAAAAAATGTTTTTATCAAAAAAAAAAAAAAAAAAATGTTAAGAACTTCATGCAGTAGCATGAATCCTATCAAAATAGTCCCTATATCTTTTAGGACTGATTTTATGTAACTATTACATTATTTTTAAACTTGAGTACAGTCTCATTCAATGTGTGGAAAGTTGGTTGCAAAGCAGATGTTAGATTGACAGAAAGCATAGGTTGTATCTGGATGTGTCAAAGGCCATAGTGTGAAGAAAGTAGCTGAATCTGCAAGTGTATGATCAGCTACCAGCAGTGTTACAAATCCCAGTCTACAGGAAATTCTCATTAGAATTGTAGCTGACAGCACACAAGGCTGAAGGCCTCTTGCATGCCACTCTGCTCAATATGTTCACAGTACGCAGTTCTCTGTGGAGTGCTTTTTCAGAAATTGGTTGTGAAGGACCTGCGTTGACTTCTACAAGCAATTACTGCCTGGAAGTGAAACAATTCACTGCCATCAGTCCCTGTCTATCAGTTTCATCTTTTATACATATATAGAACAGGTAGAATACTGGTAGTTTTACACTGGTAGAACCAGTGTATTACTTCCAAACTTTCTGAACTTTTATCCAACTCTCAGTGCATTGAGTTGCTACCTGCATGAACAGTGCTCTATAAATAAAACAAAGGTTATTATTCTCACAAGAAATAAAGTGAAAACTCCCACTCTTTGTACAGTCTTGCCTTCTTCAGTTTCTCTTATTTTGCCGCCAGCATCATTCAAAGTGGTGCTGCACACGGTGTCTTCTTTATGGTGCAACAAAATGAGCAAATTGGAAATAAGTGCTTGTTGTATCACTAGATCTAATATTGTTTCCTTTCCTGACTGACCACTTTTGCTTCTGCCTTACATAAGTGACCGAATTACAATGCGTTCTGGGAGTTATAACATATAACTGAGCAGCTTCTCAACTACGATGACACACGCAAAGGCTCAATGGCATGAATATAACATGACAATAGCAACAAAAACAGGTACTGACAAACGTTTGTCAGATACAAGAAACGAATGTGAAGGTACCGCAGATGTTGACTTTAGCTTGGCCATTCGTGTATTTTTAAATTGTTAATGCACAAGCCCTGCTTCTTTCTATATATTTCCCTCTCTCACACATGCACACTCACACCAACACACTGCCTTAAGACTGGTTCTGACTACTGCTGATAGGTGTTGTCACCCCTGGTCAAAATGAGACTTCAGCTGTGAGAAAACACAGTGTCAGTTTTGAAAATTGCAAATATTCCCTATTTGAATTTAGATGCATTTCTCTGCTCTCAATAAAAGCGACGGCCAAAAGCAATACTGCAGCTTCAAACGCCAAAACCCAGCCGCGGATAGGCTTGTTAGTTGAAAAATGCTCCACCTGGCAGGCCTCAGAACAGCTGTGGAGAACAATGATGCTATTCTTTCAGCGCAGAAACAGCTGCAGATGAAGAGGAAGTGAATGAAGGGGAGTGTTAAGTGAAAAGAAGAAGACGTGTTCTGTCAACCGTGCATGTTACAAACATCGAGTTTGTGTCCCACTTCCTGTTTATCGATTTGCCAGTGTGCAAGGTCAGCTGATGACACGGCTGATAAGATGCAAGTGACCAATGAATGGCTGGAAGGGAAGAGAGTCTTGCATATAATCTATCCAATCAGCACTGTAATCTGCTCTCCCACAAGCAGAGTTCATAACCAAGCTGTACAGCTACAGATAATCTTAATTCAGCCGTCATAATAACGCATGAGATACACTATGTTTGTGGACACCCCTTTTAATGACTGCTTTCAACTACTTTAAGTTGCTGACACAGATGTGCAAATGCACACATCCGCACGACTTGTACAGTCCCTGTAGAGAAGGACTGCCAATAGAAATGGACTCTCTGGAGCAAATTAACATGTTGGCAACATGTCTAATGCCAGGTGTGGGCTGGAGGAGTATAACACCCCCCAGCATTGAGCTGTGGAACTGCAGTCTCTAGAATGATATTGGATGAAGTGGGTTGGTGATCATCCAACATCTGGACCTCACTAAAGCTCTCTCTTCACTGAATGCAATCAAATCCTCATTTGCTCTTGGAGTGATCTTTGTTGGTCGACCACTCCTGTGGAGGGTAACAATGGTTATGAAGTTCCTCCATTTATACACAATCTGTCTGACTGTGGATTGGTGGAGTCCAAACTCTTTAGAGATGGTTTTGTAACCTTTTCCAGCCTGATGAACATCAACAACTCTTTTTCTGAGCTCCTCAAAAATCTCCTTTGTTTATGCCATGATGCACTTCTACAAACATGTGTTGTGAAGTGCAGACTTTGATAGATCCCTGTTCTTTAAATAAAAAAGGGTGCCAAGTCACACCTGATCGTCATCCCATTAAATTTCACCTTCAAATGAACTGCTAATCCTAGAGGTTCACATACTTATGCCTCTCACAAATATGTCATATTGGATCATTTTCCTCAATAAATAAATGACTAAGTGTAATATCTGTGTCTCATTTGTTTAACTGTGTTCTCTTTATCTACTTTTAGGACTTGTGTGAACATCTGATGATGTTTTAGGTCATATTTATGCAGAAATATTGAAGATTCTAAATGGTTCACAAACTTTCAACACTGTATTCATCTACAGGACAGAAAATAGTAAAGCCAGTTTCCATTCCGTCAACAGTTGGAATGATCTAGATTTGAGCTGATGCACTCTTGATTCTTTTAAGAAGGACGGCAGATGTCTACACCCATTTACTGACTTTTTCACTCCATATTGATTCTCCATCCCATCTATTCATAACCTCCTATAGCCATCATTACCTAATTATGGCTTTTGCTCTCTCCAGTAACCTTTTACAGTCTCTAACATCAGTACTTCATTTTCCACAGATCAGTTTCAGTCTAATGAGTTGGATAACTCTGTCTCTTCTTTTACACTACTTTAAGTTCTTAAGTCAGACTTATACACTGTTTTCTACTATTTGGTGTCAAACCGAGGAAGATGTGTTCCTGAGTCTTGGTTTCTTCCTCATGCTCTTAGGGAGTTTTCCTTGTCATCTTTGACACCTCACTAGGGGCTTGGAACAGGATTTCTGTAAAGCTGCTTTGTGATAATGTCTGTTCTAAAAAGGCATTTTCACTTAATTCAGGTGATAACTTCTGGAGAAAGATATGCTCTGTGAATCCAGTTAGAAACTGCAAGCTCTTCAATGTAATGGAAAAATAAAACGTTTAGTATTTGAGTAGGCCATTGTTTCATGCTTTGTAGATTCTTACATTCAAATAATCTTTTATTAGTGTCAACATTCAGTTACCTGAACCTTAACCTCCACCCAGGTCCTAACTCTAATACTGGACTTAAACCTAAACCTAACCCTGGTCCTAATTCTAATGCTTATCCAAACCCTAACCCTGGTCCTAATTCTAATGTTTATCCAAACCCTAACCCTGGTCCTAATTCTAATGTTTATCCAAACCCTAACCCTGGTCCTAATTCTTAATGAGGCAGCTGTGGCCTAGTGAGCAGAAAGTCACTAAATGGGTTTTAATCTGAATGACAAGACCTGTCTAAAGGGTCCTTGAGTGAAGACCCTAACCCCCAACTGCTTCCCTTGTCTCCAGCCAAGTGTGCTCACTGACCCTTAATGTGTATTCACTAGTGTGTGTACAGTATGTTTCACTTCACAGGAGGGTTAAACACAGAGGTCAAATTCCTATATGTGCAAGCACATTGGTCATTGTGTCACTTTTGCTTTCAAACGTAATACTGCAGGGTTCCCACTTTTTCAGGACCACAAAATTCCCTGATTTTTCCCTGAGATTTCTCTGATGATTTTTCTAAATTCTAAAAACTATTTCAACCTATTTTCACCTATTTCAACTTATTTTGACACATCTCCAATTACCATGTGTTAATACAGAAATAAGGGCAAATATACAAGAAACAGAAGGAAAGACCCAGTCTGAATGGAACTCTGTTGTTATACTAGAGCAGAGTTCCACTCAGACTTGGAGAAACACCTCTGGAGGCAAGGGCACTACTCCCTTTTGGCTTTTTAGTTACTAGTAGTGTTTAGAGTTAGAGGTTGTAAGTCAGCTACCACCAGTCAACTACCAGTCAGCCTACAAAATGACAGAGATGGATAATAGAGATCTCTATACTAAAAAGCCACCATAGCCAATCATCCAGTAAAGAATGTGTAGACGTGAAACAACAGACTGACGACATTCTCTTTTGTGCTTATAAAATTCCCTGACTTTTCCCTGATTTGAGGCATTTTTCTCAAATTCCCTGACTTGAAAAAGTGAAACTCAATTTCTAGGTTTTCCCTGATTTCCAGGTAGAGCGGGAACCCTGTACAGTTAAGTATCATAATGTGAACATCTGTAGATAATAAGTAGACCATCTACAGGTGGCTTTCTAATAGACATAGCTTTATGGAGTATTGTCATTGTTACTGTGTCCTGTTGTGTAACGCTGAAGTAAAACTTAATTCATTGACATTTCTATCTGGACTATCCATGGAATTTTGGGGAAATTAGTGATAGCAAAATTACTCAGCCAATCAGAAGCTGAATTTGCTCAGAGTTTTCTCAAATATTCCCTTATTTAACAAAAGAGACACAATAGTGTCATATTTTTGAAGAGATTAAACAGTCAAATTAAGAAATTAAACAGTCAAGGTCAATGATGGAAAGATCCCTCTTGGATGTGCTGTGATGTGTCAAAAAATAAATAAAACAGTTTTGAGTTGAGGAATAAAAGGCCTTGTAATCAATGCAGAAGACTGTAATGGAGCTGCAGCAGGATTTGTTTGATAATACTGGCACAAATGGTCTAATAGCTGAGAAATATTTCTTATGTTACATTTGACACTTTAGACAATAGTTCAGTAAGGAAATGACATTGTATAATGTTACATACGAATGGCTTTTTATGCATATCTAACTTGAACCAGCCATTCCCTGAGTGACAAGGCACTTGACGTGACAGTATATTTATTCAATTGAGTCATATAAATTTGTAGTTGCAGTAATATGATCTAAATTTCATCATCTAAACACTGACTGTGTATATGAACATTCCAGCTAACAATAAAGAGCTGCTTCCCTCGACAGGGAAACAGAAATTATATTGTTTATCATCATTAATGATGCAGTTTATTCCATCGCTGTGTTTGCTGAAAGCTTAATACATTTTCAAATCTAAATTAAAATATGGGCCTCGTTCTGGTGCCTGTCTGTATGTATCATGCATCTCATCTGGAATTAGCTCTGCCATCTTCTTATTATCACATTCATTAGATAAAAGATCTTAGATCAGCGTTCCTCCTCTAAGAAGAACAGCTCATAAAGCCCTGGGCTAAAAAGCAGACTAGATACAGATTTACCACTGAATTTATTCTGCATTAGGCTTATCAGAGATCAGACACTGTAGTCCAACTGACACAGAACACAACATTAAAACAACTCTTAATTCCAGTGTGAACTCTCACCTGTGCTCACAGCTTGGATTTTGTGAGTGACGCCAATAAATTAAAAATGAATTCTTGTGAAAGCCCATAAATCTGCTGGGCAATACTCAACTTTCATCTTCCCTGTGATTTATAATTAGCCATTTTCTGTGAACCAGGAATGAACCATCATATAACAAAGTAGAACACCAGAGGATAATAGGTAATTAAAAGAAGTCTAAAAGAAGTCAGGTGGTGAGGGTAAATGAATAGAAGAGGATAAGAGAAGGGAACAGAGAAACTAAAATGAATAAGAGAAGTTGAACTAAAGAAGAGAAGAGATGAGAAACTAAAGTCAATAAGAGTAAAGTTGAATTATAGAAGAGAACAGAGGAGAAGAGAACAGAGGAGAAACAAAAGTGAATAAGATAACAGTTGAATTATAGAAGAGAACACAATAGTAGAGAAACAAATATGAATAAGAGAAAAGTTGAATTATAGAAGAAAGGAGAGGAGAAACTAAAGTGAATAAGAGAAAAAACTGAATTACAGAAGAGAACAGAGGAGAAATAAAGTGAATAAGAGAAAAACTGAATTACAGAAGAGAACAGATGAGAAATAAAGTGAATAAGAGAAAAGTTGAAATACAGAAGAGAAGAGAAGAGAAGAGAGGAGAAACTAAAGTGAATAAGATAAAAACTGAATTACAGAAGAGAAGAGAGGAGAAATAAAGTAAAAGAAAAGTTGAACTAAAGAAGAGAAGAAAAGAGAGGAGAAACAAAGAAGAATGAGAGAAAAGTTGAATTATAGGAGAAGAGAGGAGAAACAAAAGAATGAGAGAAAAGTTGAATTATAGAAGAAAAGAGAAGAGAGGAGAAAGTAAAATGAATAAGAGTAAAGTTGAATTATAGAAGAGAAGAGACGAGATGAGAAACTAAAATGAATAAAAGAAAAGCTGAATTATAGAAGAGAAGAGAGGAGAAAAAAGTGAAGAGAAAAGTTATAGAAGAGAAGAGAACAGAGGAGAAACAAAGGTGAATAAAAGAAAAGTTAAATTATAGAAGAGAAGAGAGGAGAATCTAAAGTGAATAAGAAAAGTTAAATTATAGAAGAGAAGAAAAGAGAAGAGAAGAGAAGAGAAGAGAAGAGAGGAGAAACAAAGTGAATAGGAGAAAAGCTGAATAAGAGAAGAGAAGAGAGGAGAAAAAAGTGAATAAGAAAAGTTAAATTATAGAAGAGAAGAAAAGAGAAGAGAAAAGAGAAGAGAAGAGAGGAGAAACAAAGTGAATAGGAGAAAAGCTGAATAAGAGAAGAGAAGAGAATAGGAATGAGGCTAGTTATAGAGGAAAACTAAGGAAGACTAAGGTTAGGTGGAGAGGGAAAACAAAAATGAACAAGAAAAGAAAAAAGAAGAATAGAGAAGAGAACAGAAGAGAACGGGTTTAGGTGGAGAGGAGACAGGAGAGAAGAAGATAAGAGAGGAGAGAAGATAAAAGAAGTACTTTATGGTTTACTCAGGGAGACAAAATCCTAACAGTTAAAGACAGGAGAGCTGTGTTATGTGTGCTGGAGAGGAGTATGAACTGTCCTTGTGTCTGCCCTTGCTGGTAATGGAGGGTTTGCATGGATGACGCAACGTTACCCTCACCATGGCAAGACAGCAGTAATTACATGCTTTTCCCTATTGATTTTGTACTGTTTCTCCCATTGCTTTCCTCTATATTAGATAACAGAGACTCTTCACTGAAGGTCATTTCTGTCTTCAGTGAAAGAGTAGACGTGACGCCCACCCTCAGTGAAAATCTCAATGCAAGTGTCTGTTTACACCTACAGTGAATAGGGATGACCCCCATTACCTGATTATCTATCACTTCTATTGTAGACTACAGTAAGCATCATGTTGCCAAGCAACAAAATGTTCAAAGAAAATTCCAAAAAACAACAGGCTATGGTACAAAAGGTTACTTTCCTGGACAGTGGTGACGCTTAGTGATCGTTCTTTAAATAGAGTATTTCTATTCAAGTGCTGTGTTGTCTAGAACCAGGCTTAACCCTTATGAGAAGCTTTATTAATGTTAATTTTGTACTCAACTAGTGTGCTGGGTTACATATGAGCTTACAACATAACTTCAATTTGACAACCAGAAATAGCTGTTTAATAAAACAAGTAAAAACTGCAGCATCAATAACGTCTGACAGTTATTATATGTACGTAAGAAATGTTCATTGGAATAATAAAATGATTGAAAGTTGAGGACAACACTTTAAGAACTAAAAGTTTCTGGGAGATGTTTTAAGGATTCCTGAGGGCATTCTCAAATGTATCCCGAATACCTGACACAAAATGCAAGCAGCCTGTCACAGCCTGTCACATACGGCCCGCGTCTACTTCCGGGTGTCCACGTCATTGTCTCCACCCCCGGTATGTCTCACCATGTTTCGTGATTGTGCTCACCTGTTCCTCATGTATTCCTAGATTAGTTCCCCATAAGTACCGCCTCCTTTGACTGTCTTTGTTGCTCATTGAATGTCATATCTGAATGTCATAGCTAAATGTCAACAGTACCTGTTAAGTCATGTTGTGTGTGTTTGGTGCCCTCGTGCACAATCATTAAACGTCTTTGTGTCAAGTTCACGTGTTTCTGAGTCTCCAGTGCTGCTCCAGTCAAAGCAGTTTCAAAATGAACCAATAATGCAACCTCACACGAAGTACGGACACCAATTTCAGAAGGACCAGAGATCAGTGCTCTTGACCGCACCTAGACTCAAACTGTGTCCACATTTGACCAAATGTACCAGAGCAAGTGGACCTGGATCCACAAAATAAAACTGTGAAAATGTCCCCAGACTGTCCTCAGACTGAACCTTAACAATAGCCTCTAAAGATCTATTTGAAATGACTTAAAGTGCTTTGAAGAACTCTTTCTTGATATAAAATGCCATTAGGGACTATACCTCACACCCCTGTACACAACACTAAAAACACTGAAGCACATTAAGTGGCTGCACTGTGAAAGAACACCATGTGAGATTCTTCTTACCCACTG
>BRDA01000550.1:33254-64735 GCA_036984385.1 Crenuchus spilurus
ATGTACTGCAAGGCTCAGTAATAGGCTTGGCAAACATTGCTGGTGCACACATGAATCTACAGTACATATATATTTAAAGGAAACACATAACACATATACAGATTACATGTTCACTACAGCACAAATGACATATCGGTTGGCTGAAATTGATACAAACCACAGATTATACACATGCATGGGTATTCTTTCATAGTATATAACTGCGAGACGTTATGGGCTTCACAGCTTCAATATTTATATCATTGGACATTATATCCAGGGGTGCACATAATTTTTTTGGTCTAGTTCTCAAAGGAGCACCTACAGATGTTGCTTGGTGCTCACCTTTTACAATGCTCGAAAATACTACAAGCATTGATAATCACTACCCTCCTGACATCCACTGTTTGGAGCCATGCTATCTCCTGCAGCCATTTTTAAGCGAATACTCTTTTTTTTACCTTCAGTCTCAGTCTGGCGTTTCTTTGGAGGTGGTGGAATACCAAAGTAATTACTTAATGTAGCTTGTTTCCTGGACATGCTGATTAATCAGTGGAAATCTTAAAACCAGTGAAAAAATAAGCTAGTGCTAGTTATCAATTAACTACTCTCTTGAGCCCGCCTATGTTACCATCAGGGTTGCCAGATCCATAAAAATTATTCAGCCAAAAGTCAGTCTAAAACCCGCCCTTCAGAAGCTTAAACTAGCCCAAATATATATGTCTGTCACATGTTTGAAGCAAATGGAAAAACAACTAAGAGTGTTCGACTTAGTATTTGTTTATAAGGGATTTATTATCAGTCCATCAAACCTTTTTCTTTATCCCAGTCCTTGCAATTATACCGCCTCCCGTATTTCCCCATTTGTGACTTTTTCTTCACCTTCTCTCTGTATCTCTCTCTCTCCTTGTCAGGCTATCTTTCCTTATATTATGTTCTCTTCGTTGTTATTGTTGTATTCAAACTTCTTTAGTGTAGACTTTCTACACGTTTGCCCGCCGTGTTGAAGTAATATCCAAGGCAACCGGCCGCGGCAATTTTTAAAAGTTACCCAATAAAACGCATCCCGCCACCCTTGAAAGTTCACCCGCGACTGGATTTTCAACAAAACAATTTGGCGTGAAAGCCGCGAACCTGTCAACTCCAGTTACCGTGGCCAAACATAATCAAGTAAATGGTGCGCAAACGCGCGTCACGTTGTAATTCACGTTGTAATTCACGTTGCGCATTGTTAATTTTGACCACGCATGCGCACCTGCGCACCACTTATGTGCATCCCTGATTATATCATATAATAGATTTTTACACTATTATCAACACCCTCAGTAACTAGTCAACTTTCTCTTCTAACAACTCATTGCAGCACTACATCTATCCAGCCTGTCTCTGACTGATGGCATTCAGATTTGGCTCCCCCTTAGTCCTCGGTGCCATCTGGGTCTAGAGAGAGAGCAGCAACCCGACAGAATGTCACAATTTTATCTGATGAGTCTGACAGGTAATTATGGTGAGAGGAGGACAGTGTCAGGTCCAGGGCCACAGCCTGCAGTAATTATGCTCTGGATACAAGTTGCACTATTTACTCTGATCCAGACTCAGCATCCTTCACTGAAACGCTGACTACGGAAGCAAAGAGAAAAAGGGCAAAATCTGATATTGAGATCAGCCAAAACCGGGTAACCCTCTTGCAGTAATTAAACAGACTGATGGGGGCCAGCCACTGCGCTGTTTGTGGCTAGATAACATGCTGGGCATAAAATGTAGAAAATTTATCTACAGTACATTAGCAGACCACACTGCTGTGATCTTAGTGCTGGGTGATTTCAAACAGAAATGAAGAGGGACAGAATGGACATTAGTTTTAGACCTGGTACACATTTTAAAAAGCCAGTCATTATAAAATACAGCAATTTGACGGCCAGGGATGCTGACGGCCTGAGGCACTAAGCTTTTAACACTTGTTCAGACTAACTGTGTGTTATGTATTCATATCACATCAAACTATTATTACACATACAGTGGCATTTCAAGCTTCTTTTCTTTTTTGTTTTACTGTTGATTAGTACGGCTTATAGCTCATAAAAATCAAAAATCCAGAATCTCAAATTATTAGAATATTTCATTTGAAGTTGAGTAAATAACTATTCAAACAATACTAGCATAAATCAAGATTTGACATACAGTATGTCACTTCATGTGTAATGAATATAAAATATGTGAATTAAATTGTAAACACAAACTTTGTGTCTGTATAATGTTACAATAACCAGTGGCAGTCAGTTTTGCATGGATTCCCCGCTACTGTTTACAACACATTTTGTGTTAGGATGTGATGTTTGGAGACTTAGTTTGGCTTCACGTGCCATGTTACTGTTTCACAGACTCCACTCTTTGAAGCCCAAGTAGAAAAACACATCTGTAGATTATCTGGATCATTCTTGTCTGAAACTGAGCCTTACACATTTGTAGTTGGAGTCATGTATAGTTTACATAATAAACTGCATTCTTAGCACATAAGAAGTTAATTTCAGCCAGTGTGACACATATTTTGTGCTGCATGAACACTCATACGCAGACAGTTTCATGATTAGAAATGATAAACTAATTAGTGTAATGACAGACACAGTATTCACAAAGTATATTACTTATTTCAGATTCAACTATTTGAGGACAGATGTGCTGCCCACAGACACTACCACTCAAAAACAACCCATTACTTTGAACATTTTCCATGAAAACAAATACTTTATTTTGTAAGAAAATTACTTTTTAGGTGTTTTGGAGACTATGATAAAATCAACAAATACTGCTGCTCCAGATACTCAATCTCCTATGGTAGAAGGAGAGGTAGGACAGTGTCACTGCTGTTTACTGTGGTGCTGGAAAGTCATATTGGATCATTTTCCTCAATAAATAAATGACCAAGTATAATATTGTTGTCTCATTTTTGTCTCACAAAGATATATGTTTTCAGCTGGTATTAGTGCAATAGCACTTATTTCACTTTTGTTTAAAATAAATAAATAGAAATTTATTTATTTATTTATTTATTTATTTTTTTTTTTCAGACATACTGTAGTTGAAAAATGATCTCCAAGTGATTATTAGAGTTTATTGGGTTTTATTATTGACTAACATCTCCAATTCTAGTCATTAATAGTGTGTATTAAGGTTATTTATGGACTAATATACAATATTTTATTCTAGTAATTAATAGTGTTTATTGAGGTTGTGTATGTCTAATATGTACTATTCTACGGTATCCATAACATTCTTACATCTCCTGATATATTTGGCAAAATATGTGCTAAACAGTAAACAGCTGTACTCAAGCCAATAATTTCACTGTTAACAACCTGTGGGAAAAAGAAAACCCAAATGGAAAAAAGCAATAAAAATAAATAAAAGAGCTTAAATAAGAGTATGTGTTGCCATGGAAAATTGTTTATGGCCCCAAACCTTTGAGCAGTAGTTTAACTTGAGAAGGTGATTTTTCTTGTACTTCGTACAGAACAGCCAACAAGGTCAGAGGATTTCAAAGGTTGGGAACCTTAGATCTTATCCCTCTATCTATCAGTCAGCAATGAGTAGGTGCTTGAGGACTTGACAACCTTTCGAATTTACACAGCACAGATACAGATACGAGATGGAGGAGTAGAAAAGAGGAAATAAAAAGACAGCGAGAAATGGATTACCAGACGCCTTTGTATCGGCCCAAGCTGCAGACATTAATCACTGGAGGAAAGAATTGTTTTCTCTTGGCGGTATGTCGGGGTGCAAAAAATAAAACTTCCACAGTGTGGAGCAGAGCGAGGGGGGTAATGTAGCGTGACATTCTCTTCATATCGCCCAGCTAGAGGTCACCTACCCTCCACTGTGGAGAGTGAGGAGAAGAGAGACAGAGGAAGATAGAGAGAGCGAGTGCGGTAGCAAGTGACATCTCTCCCTTCATGATTCACCTGCTTTTCCACTCTGCCTGCCCTTCATCAATATCTCTCTCTTTTTCCATCTCTTGGGGGCTTTCCATCACACATGAAGGTGGTCCTCTAGCTTCCCAGACTCTTTCAAACTACACTTTTATTTGCCTGCATTACCATACCAATGGACAACTAGGAGGATCATTTTGTAACTCCCGGATTACTAAAATTTAACGGCTGCTCAACTCTAACATCAAGTAAAAACCCTGACTTTCACACATCAGTCTGCCAAATTCACCATGTAATTACCTGTACTGGTAAAAAAATTAAACATTGGGTGCTGCTCTGTCCACAAACCCAAGTAAAAATAAAGAGAACTTGTGTAATACCAAAGCTGATGTTTAGCCGTAAAATAGGTCAGCAGGAGTGCGACTCAATCAAATTCTAATTCGAAAAAATTGTCTACGACAGCGCAAAACTCACTCTTTCAATTATCATTTACCATTAAGCGAGTCAATCACATAATGGCCATTAGCCAGAGTGGAATGGCCAAAACGCTATCCCTCCCATGGATTTCAGCCCGACAGGCATTCAACAGAGCTTGAAACAGAGAGGTTCAAGCTCAAGTTCAGTAAAGTCTATCATCTGTAAGCATCATATCGACAGGGGAGCATGACTATTGTCTGCTATAGCAGCAATCAAGCCACACGCCGGAGGGAGACATTTCAGAGGTTGACTCAGATTTCAACCTTTTACTGAAAGGTTCTCTGATGACCTCATTGTTATGGCACTAAATGGTCAGTCGCCCTGAGAGAAAGAGGTTTTTTTATTTAGATCAGGCAACAAATTCATACAGAGAAAGATCAAGATACACACTGACTGATACACAACTGACTGGTTGTGCACCTGACGAGGGACAAGGCACAGGTGACCCCTATTTCCATCAGGGGGGTCAGTGTGGACACTGTGGAGGACTACAAATATCTTGGAGTTCACATTGACAATAAACTGGACTGGGCTAAGAACACTGACGCTCTCTACAAAAAGGGCCAAAGTCGTCTCTATTTTCTGAGGTGCCTGAGGTCCTTTAACATCTGTACGACCATGCTCAAGATCTTTTATGAGTCTGTGATGGCAAGGGCGATCCTATTTGCTGTTGCATGCTGGGGCAGCAGACTGAGGGTGGCTGATGCAAATAGACTGAATAAACTGATCCGCAAGGCTGGTGATGTGGTTGGTGTTGAGCTGGACTCTCTGTCAACAGTGACAGAGAGGAAGATGCTCTCTAAGGTGCAGGACATTATGGACAATGTTTCTCATCCACACTACAGCACACTGGAGAGACACAGGAGCACATTTAGTGCTAGACTCATTCCCCCAAAATCCACCACAGAGCATCACAGGAGGTCATTCTTACCTGTGGCCATCAAACTCTATAACTCCTCCCTCAACAAGTGATCCTATGGTTTCACTTAATCCAGGTTCATTATTTTCACAGACACTGTTACTATTCATATCACAAGTCACATACTTTCCCACCAACAACATACAAATGTACTGCTGTACGGATCTCTGTAATGATGTAAATAGTGTATTATAATTACAGTGTTTTATTTTATTATTTTTATTCTTTATTCCATTATTCTATATAATATATTCTTCTATTCTGTTTATTCTTATTCTATTATATTAATGCAAATATCTGCAATTTCCCTCTGGGATCAATAAAGTATTTCTGATTCTGATTCTGATCAGTCTTAACATTTGCTAATATTGGTAATATCAATCAATCAATCAATCAAATTTTATTTATTACACAAAGCAGCTTTACATAATTAGTATCAAACAATCTGAATCTAAGCCCGATGTGAGCAAGCCGAAGGCAACAGTGGCAAGGAAAAACTCCCTCAAGGCTGGAGGAAGAAACCTTGGGAGGAACCAGACTCACAAAGGGGATCCATCCTCCTCTGATCAAACTACTGACACAGATTCACATCCTTAGTTAAATCGGACATTGTGCTATAGTATATAACATTAATGATATTAATAATAGTGATCATTGCAATATGACATGCAAAATGAGGCATGGACTCTACAAGACCTCTGGAGATGTCCAGTGATATCTAGCATCAGCAGCAGGTCAATTAAGTAATAGTTGTGAGGTGGAGCTGCCACAGGTTGGACTTGCTCTTCCAGCACATCATACAGATGCTTGATTGCACTGAGGTCTGGCGAATTTAGGGGCAATTGTTGGTAGGTATTGACCACGGTTGACTAGGACCATCCTACAACTCTTGCTGCTTGCATATATCACTCCAGCATCCAACACGGTGTCTAATCAAGTATTCTCTTACCATCTACTATATCCCTGACCTTCACATGCACCATAATCAATGTTATTCGGTTCATCTAAGTGAAAGTGCACATTCACTGATCAATCTGCTTGTACATATAGATGAATTTGACTTCCACATTTAACCCATCTCAGCAGTGAAACACAGACACACACACTAGGGGCAGTAAGGACACATGTTTGGAACATTGGGCAGCCCTGTCCATGGCACCCAGACAACAATCAAAGGTTGAAGGTCTTTTTCAACCAGCCACTTCAGCCATGTCCTATTATTCAGAGGACTGAACCAGCAACCCTTTGGTCTAAAGCCTGCTTCTTTAAGCTTTAGGTCACAACTGCCCTGCTCCGTAGTACTGTGTTGTCACTGTGAGTGGTATTCATGTTGTGACTGATCAAATGCAAAACATAGCATATAAACATACCTACATTCTATGTATTAAAGCTGGTCTCTATCTGTATAATTATATAGTTAGAGACCAGCTCCGTAGCTCTTGCTAGTAGAAATCTACTTTTGTTTTTTTCTCTCCGCAGAGGTCTAGAAAGAGCCACCCACTGTGAGTGATACATTGAGACAACAATGAGTGCTTACTCCACCCCGTACGCAGTAACCATAGAGCCCAAGCACCACCACAAATCATGGACGTCCTTAAGTGTGTCTCACGCCCCCAGCGGCGAACACTCTTGGGCTGTAAAAAACACCCCGGTGGCCTGCCTCGAGAGCGTTCATCACAGCAACGTCATGGTAAAGTGAGGCAAAATGACTGAGAGACAGAGAGAGAGAGAGAGAGAGAGAGAAAGATGGATGTAAATCACACTGGGAGGGCAGCAGACTGAGACTTGCACGTGGCTCACTATGCAGACAGAATAGTCTCAGATTGTGAAAGGTTACTGGTATCATACTGCTCTCAGAGGGAGGAGTGTTGCTAATCTGGAGGAATGCAGTGAAGTGTAATTAGCTCTAGAAACCATTCATTAGGCTTGTGCTAAATATGTCAGTGGACAGCTTCAGGACAGACGGTGCTACAAAATCTCAAAAAAAAAAAAAGAAAGAAAGAAAAAGGGGGTTCACTCTGAAATTGCACTGTAAATACGACTCCCAACAAATTACATTGGCTTGAAAGTCTTCACCATCACTGTCATAACCAAACCTGCTATTCCTGAGAACATTTCTATTGACATTATTTTTGGACCATTTCTATACGCCCATTCATCATGAAATGAAAAAATGACTTCAAAAAGGTTGAAAAATGAATTACAGGATGAGCTATGGCAATGATGATATACTATAATACACTGACAACGTTGTAAGACACAAGATGGGCACTGGGAACGAGGGGAAATGGAGAAGACCCGAGGTCTACATTTCATTCTTTCCAGTAATTGAGAGAGTGGGGCTGGAGTCCTAGTGCCAAACTGTCCTGCACAACCCATCAGACATCCATTCAGATCACAGGAGAACATATTGATCCCATCTCCAAAGAACAGGAGAACTTCTGAACCCGTGATGGAAAAAGCATACACTATATGAGAGAGAGTGAAAAAGCTAGAACCAAGTGTTCAGTCATAATTTCACAGCAAACATCTCTATTGTCCTGCTAATGAAGAAATAATGTGCTGTGGCATCAGGTTTTTGCCTCTAGCTCTGTACATGAAACCCACATTAGGCGTTATTTGCAAGATACCGTCAAATAATTAAAGCAAACTATGCCTCCCTAAAGGGGGCAAATGTTAAACTTCATTTCCCCTGTTTAACGAGGAGCAGTGCTTTACTGTTTCCAATTAGCAGACGCTGTAGAACCAGGCTTGTTGTTTTTAAACCTCCGGCCAACAAATAGGCTTTGAGAAAAATGTCACAACAGTGCACTGCTGCATTATCTTAACAGGATCAGAATTCAGAAAGCATTTACACAGTTCAAGAGCAAATGATGAAGGTATACAATTCCAATAAACATGCAACCTGCCATAACCTGCAGTCACAGCTATGATTACAGCATATTGCCTAGTTAGAACAATTAATGGCTTCAATTATGACCTGAGATCATAAACAACTGACCTATGTCTCATCTGCACAGTGTTTAAGGTGGTAATTGCTTCTAACTTCACACAAGTATGGCAGATTGAAAATGTTGCTTGACACTAACGGGCAAATGATAATTAGAACATTTTACATGGTGACTCAGAACATTAACATATGTTACTGGTGCTTTCACCCCTACCTTGCTTGGTGTGGACCTTCAAACTTCTCAGTTTGATCCAAACCAAAATAGCAGGTGCTGGACCACGAAGCCTTGGTAGAACATGAAGAGAGGAAGGACTGGATTCATTTAGCAAATTCAAATTAGTCTTAAGTACTGTGCCTGACGTTAGTGCTGCTAGTATAAATGCCATAATATTAGCAATAAATTGGTAATACGGTAATGAATCTTGTTCCTGGTTCATTCATTTTGTCCAAGAAAGGTTATTCACCAAATTAACGACCTGCCAAATTGACAATGTCAGACACATGACCTTCTACAAACCAAACGATGTTAAGTATAGGGAGATGCAGCCCACATAGGGGATGATGATGACATGTAGATGTATCATGCAAATTATTTAGTGTGCTTGCTAAACAGCAGTGTGACACTACAACTGGAAAAATGCATACATTCTAACAAAAAGACAAACCTTGGTTTAGACCTTGGTCTGGACTTTCAGGTGTGAAAACACCTTGTTCTAATTTATGAGATGAGATGATATTGGGACCTTGCTTGCATAGACAGGCAGGACCCATCTCTTCAACACCGTACTGATTCTACCACATTGCAATTTGACTACATTAGCAAAAAGTTCTCAGGATTATGACTCAACAGAATCTAAAATTTAATTTTAATTTGGGCCATATATGTTCAACGGCCAAAGCAGAAATACATACTGCAGATGGGGGCAGATTAAAAAGAGGTTCTGAGAAGCATTACACATGAAGAGAGAGGGCAGACATTTGGAGAAGTGACAGCTAAGTGGCCAGAAACCCTGGCTAGAGCTCAACAGCTCACGGGTTTGATCCCAAATGAAGGCTGCTGTCATCATGCCCTTGAGCGAGGCACTTAACCTCGAGTTACTCCAGGGCAATGAGATGAGATTCGAAGGCCTTTAGGATAGGTCTACTGTATGTGATATTGCCTTTTTGAAATGGTAAAATCAGAGCTATAAGTGTTTAAATACAACAATGAGTGTGTTTACATGTACTTAATAATCTGATCAAAATGAGATTTCTGCAGTTATCTGATTATTGAAGTGGTAATGTAAACAGCATACTCTGATAAAGAGAGCTTAATTTTAGCTCAGTAATCAGATTTTCAAAGCATATAGCCTCTTACTCTGATCTCTTTCAGATTTATTAGTCTGTCTTATGTGAAAAAAGACCATGGTAGGGGAAATATATAAGCAGCGTTAAACACAGCACATAACACTTTTGGAGTAAAGCTGATGATGTATGGATAATTTTTAGGCTCAATTTGTTTTTGTTTTTTTTGGTTGTTTGTTTGCTTTTTTTACTGCTGCAACAGGACGTTTGGGTTTATATTGCATTTGTGTTCTCCTGTGAGTTTATTTGACAGTTGCTAACAGGTTCTTACAGGAGTTTCCCCATAATCTGATTACTTGAGTGCATGTAAACACACGGGATGGAACAAAATTGTGACCTTGACTAACCCAGCTAACAAAGAATGTTATGAGAAAGAAACATTTTTAAAAGTTAGCTTGCAACTTTACAAAAATTATGTTCCTGGAACATTCTGAAAACATGTAACATAATAAGGATTTGTATTATTTTGGAAAGTTTCTCACCAAACATTCCTAGTTAGATGACCACTAACATTATGGCAAAATTTTAAATATCAGTGAGTTGTTTTTACAGGTTCTGAACATCATGACATCAGCTAGTGAGCATATTCAATTAGCATATTCAGCGCAGACCGTGCAGGTCATGTTTGCTTTGTATAATTTATCTCTTTTACGTAAACTGCTTAGTCATTAAGCCTTTAAGTTCCAAAACGGCTTTGAAAGGAAATCTTATTTTGTGAGTGGCCAGTATTTTTGTAGGTGGGGTTTTCAATATTGCTGTAATGTTACTGGAACGTTAAATTAAAATATTCTAGAAACTTCTGCTTAACTTGACTGCCTGAACGTTCTAAGAACCAAATTTGTAACATTTGTAACGTTCAGAAAACTAGTTCTAGTAACCAAAAATTGTTAGTTGGGGAGGAACTTGACCTGAGGTCACTCAAGGGCAATTAGATTTTTCCTCTAAACCTTCTGTGAGAGGCCTAATGTATATGAAAAAGTATGTTTGCTGAAAATGGAACACCTTTTCTATATGTGGTAGAACTCTAAATACATCATCATTTAAGGCTGATATATTACTTAATAAACTGCAAGGAATATCAAGGAGACATAATAAACAAAATGCCTTACTACAGAGGCATTACTTCCCCTATTAGAGTGACCACCAGCATCTGTTCTACAGCAAATTCAGCACCAAAGCATAGATAGATGCACTGTGCTACAACCTATAGTGCCCCTTTCTCTTCCGACATCCATCTTCTTTACCCCTGGCAGAGTAGCTGTAGAAGCTTGTACCTACAGAGTAAATATTGACCTTCCCAAACATCTTTTCCCCCTGAGGCCTGACCATGGGTATGCCTCTATCATTTAGAGAAGAACTATGAAGGCAATACAGACAGCTAAACAATGCAGCATTTTCCTCACAACACTCTAGTCAAAGGCCAGGTGGGTGGTTATATTGTGTTTGA
Source organism: Crenuchus spilurus (assembly GCA_036984385.1). NCBI lineage: Eukaryota > Metazoa > Chordata > Actinopteri > Characiformes > Crenuchidae > Crenuchus > Crenuchus spilurus. The sequence continues at coordinate 44,297 of BRDA01000550.1, forward strand.
TTAATGTTAGGAGCCTCACTTGTCCAGGTCAAAGCTATTTTGATATTGGATGCATTTTTTTATTCCCTTAACTGAGTGTCCAAGGAACAGAGACAGCCCTTCTGCATTTACTAGTTCAAGCATCTACCAACTGTCAAATATAACAATGTCAATATTATATTAATTTCCATGTACATCATGTTTACATAAAATTAATCAAATATAACTATAAAAATGTAAAAGTTTTAAACTGGCATACCTTATTCTGATTATAGTCTGAAGGGTTTAAAGAATGCAAAAACAGTTTGAGGTTATGGGCTATTATTATGGTATCAATAACAACACCATTATGATCATGGTCATCATTACAGTGGTGCTTGAAAATCTGTAAACCCTTCAAAATGTCAGATTTCTTCATAAACGTGACCTTCAAAATCATCCAAAGCCATAAAAGTAAATAAAGAGATCCAGCCATACAAATACATTCAGACATACAGTCAAACACAATGTTCCAATAAAATGAATAAAAATGTTATAATAATAATATAATGTAATAATAAACGGTATATAAAGAAATAATGCATCTGCATGTATGTGAATCTCTGCTTTTACAATGCATTATGACCCTCTTGTGCAACCAAATGTTGATCAAATATTGGTCCAGCACAAAGGCCCTACAGAATTTTAGCCAATTTCTCCATACAGAACACCTTCTGTAGGCTTAGGGTTGTTATCTTGCTACATGACCTATGCTCTGTTGATATTCAGTTCAGGGACAGATCCTGACATTTTCCTTTAGAATTTACAGGTAGAGTTTGGAGGAGTCCAAACTCTTTAGAGATAGTTTTGTATCCTTTTCTAGCCTGACAAGCCTCAGCAGCATTTTCTGAAGTCTATTTTCGTTTGTGTCATGATGCACTTGCACAAACATGTTGTGAAGACTGGAATTAATAAGTCCATGTTCTTAAAATACAAGTTCTCTTCATCTACTTTAGGACTTGTGTGAATTGTTTGTAAATGAATTAAATAAATAAGACAAAACCTGATGTGTATATAAAATTCGATACATCTCTTTTGTCCCTTGGTGGATTATCAATGCACAACATGCACCGAGGACTTGCAGGATTTAAATGACAAATATTTTTACTGAATTTTGTTTTTTCATAACTGATCAGAAGGTCAAGGAATTACTGTTTTATAGCAATCATTTGATGGTTCAGACTTTACAGGGTTAATGTGTGCATCATTTATATACATTATAATGACTGTATTTATCATCTGAAATATAGTGACCATATAGTACTAGGTATTTCATTTTCATAGCACAGCAGACTAAAAGTGCAGAGAGAAGAGAGTAATTAGAATGCTAGCCCAAGGAAGGAAGCTTGAGATATGGATCATGTGACACAATACCAGGAGAACAATCCTAGGGGAGATTTGCTGCTAGAACTCAATAACCCAGTTACTAGTTACCCCCATTACAGGAGCTAAGGGAGGAAAAGGGAAATGAATGTAGGGTAAAGTGAGGCAGTGGAGATAGTGGGGTTGGGCCGGGGGGTGACAGAGAGAGAGAATGGATAGGAAATGGTTTTGTGGTTGTGTCCCTGGATAATTTTGTATTCTTTTGAGGCTGTTAAAGTATGTCAGACTGCTAGATGGGATCTTTCTTTTATCTCTCTCTTTGTTGAGACACTTCAGATTGTGAGTGTTTTATGTGTCAGCAGAACTGCTGGTGAAGATTCATCACGAGTAAAGGTTTAGGAGCATTTACACTTATTTCTTTCTGTTGTTAGATGCATGTGTGTGGGGGGGTATATATGGAAAAAGAGATGGAGGGAGGAGAGAGAGAGAGAGAGAGAGAGAGAGAGAGAGAGAGAGAGAGAGAGAGAGAGAGAGAGAGAGAGAAATGAATTTAACAACATAAAACCTTAGGAGTCCATATTTTGATGATGACTGCATTTGTATTTGGCTTTATAGTAATGTTAGCAGCAGCCTCTCTTTCTGTGTGTGTGTGTGTGTGTGTGTGTGTGTGTGTGTGTGTGTGTGTGTGTGTGTGATAGATATAATAATGTGCATTTTCTAGATTGTTCTCTCAGTCTTGCTGCACATCACATCAGTTCTGAAGTAGCACAGCCAGGAGGAATGGTGGGGATAAATGGGCGATTCTGCACTGATGTGTAGCCTGTAATCTATGGCAGGAGCTCTCCCACTGACAAACGATAATTGAAATGCATGAATCATGTAGACTGGCGTGAAGCAGACTTCTAGAATCCTCCGCACCTGCTTGCAGCTCCAATCCCCACTGAGATGGGTCGCCCTGCCTACCAGAGAGTGAAGCCAAGTGAATATTCCCACCAGCAGCCATCTGTAAACAGCTCAATTTACCACACATGTGCAAAACACAAAATACACATTTACAGCCACACGTACTGGAAGTAATCCATGCCAGTGGGAAAAGTGGACATCAGGTGTGTGTGACTGTATTTAATGATTTATCATGTAATTACAACAGCAGTGTAAAAAGAACACCATCAGAACATATTACTGCTATTACTATTACTACTGTTTATTCCTCCATCCATTATCTTATCTTATGGTTCCCCTACCACTGGTACAGACACATATACCCACTCTCACCAGGGCATTATAGAGTAACCAATTCACCTGAGCTTCATGTCACTGTACTATGGGAGGAATGCTGAGATTCCAGAGGAAACCCAAGCAGACATTGATACTCCAACCAGTTGGAGAGTCAAACCCAAGACCCAAACAAATTCATAACCAAAGCATTCCTAGCAAGATAAGGTTGAGAAAACAGAAAATTATTTGCGTTATAGGGGGTTGCCTGGTAAGCGTATGCAGTATTGGGGAAGGGTGTGCAAACTGTATTTCACTTTCAAAAAACATTCAGGGCTGGCATTGAAACCTTGAGAGATTGAGTCCTAACAATGTCCCTGGCCATAGTTCAGGTTTGCTCACCGTTGTCTCTACATTGGATTGCCATTTAATATGACATTCCACAAAATGAGAAATATCCATTTGACTTGTATCAGTATAAAATCTGGAGATCATGGGAGAAATTATTAATTGGGAACACAGTGTTAGAAAGGCTTTAAAATAGGGATACTGATAAGAAAATCTAGTGTTCACAGATATGCCAAATCATAGAATTTACATTGAACATTTACATTTATTACATTTACTTGGACTCTCAACCAGAGCGACTTCCAATCATGTTCCATTTGTAGCATTATAAGTCTTGCCCAAGGATATCAAGGACATCGTGTGGTGTAATGGGCCAGGCTGGTGACTGAACCCCAATCTGCCCCATGGGAGGCAATGTTGTTATCCACTACGCTATACCAACTGCTGTGAACAGATTAGCTCTTTATTACTTAATATTTCTTATGTCACATTTTCTACATCTTTTATGACTCAAACATACAACTGAAAAATGACTAGAAATAGTAGCCCCTACGCACACTCCTCTCACACTATCTGTTGGCCTTTTTGCCCTGAGGTTCAAGGCTGTGGTTTGACCCATCTGTCCTGCAGCTGACCACTTTTGTTATTTCATTTTTTTATTTGCTTGTTTACATCATGGTGCATCCACGCTGAATCACATCGTTGAGGCCGGATGCCTTCCTAAACAGCAACAGCCCGTGGCACAGAGACATATTTCGCCAGCTGAGCTGAGCAGACGTGGGAATACAACAACAACAACAACAAGACAACAGAACCAAAACAGCGTCTGCTATTCTACTCCTGCATCAAGTGCTGATGGAGTAGCCTATTCAAGCATGAAAAACACACAACCATCAGCTGATCCCAAATATGAAGCCATTCTAGAAAACAGTAATAATAATGGAGCAGATGGATGAATATGCGAGTGAGTAAAGGCAAAGAAGGAAAAAAAAACTGGAAACGCAGTGGATGTAGGTACAGGGAAGAGGGGAGGGGCTATTTTTCAAAGCTGCATCCATGCATAATCTAAGAGGCGTTGTTTATTAATGTGAGAGGGTCCCAGTGGCGGCAGAAAGCAGCGTGCAGTCCCGCGCAGCAGCACTTTAATATCAACTCTGATTAATAATTAACGTAGTGCTTGCATCAGCCCCTTGCTCGCTCTCTCGCTCTCGTTGAAGCTTTGGACGCAGTCTCTCAAGCTGTCACAGCGGCTCAACTTTCAACACAGGAAGAAGAAAAGGAGAAGGGGAAAAAAGAGAAATAAATAAAGAAGAAGGTCCTGTTTCTCATGACTGCTGTAGGACACTTGCTGGTGCCTTTGTGTGATGGAATGAAGCAGGGATGTCTCCAGTTCTGGAAGAAATCGCAGTGGCCTGAACTATTACATGAACAATCTGCCACAGTCAGAGCAATTTAAGCCAGCGATTGAAACATCAGTCCAGAAATGTCAGACCTTGACTCCAGCACTTTGGAGTTTTTCTTCACCGAATCAAAAGCATAACTGGGTGTTACTGGTATTACAATGAATTACGTCATCATGCACATCATGAGTAACAATAGCACTTATAGAAAAGTTCTGCACATCTGCCTGGAAGACCAATATATAGAACCTGTGACCTGTTAAAACAGTGATTTTATATGAAAACAGAGAATTAACCAGAAGGGCTACATTATGTGTTCAACTTGCTGTCCAAAGTGCCATCTGGCTCAATGGTATCACAAGCATAAATAATGCTCTCTTTAAGATGAACTACTTTCAGTTGCCACAACAGGTAAAAATTCAAAGGGGTTAAATCATGAGAATGTGGTGGCCAATCCACTTTTGGGGAAACTGCACATCAAAATGTTCTCCCAGGTTGAAGTGTGACACACCTACCTTCCGATTTGTGAACCCAAAATGGTGGCATTCAAGATGGCTGTCATGTTGGTGACCTAACGGGTTCCCCTACAGCCCTACAGCTTGTGTCTAATATTGAATAACCATCTGCTAGACCATTTTATAAGGGTATTTCCTTACTTTTGAGACACCCTGTATAAGGCAAAGCAAAGCAATGCAGGTTTATTTACATGGTATCTTTCATATACCATGGTCATTCAAAGTGTTTTGCAAATTTAGGAATACAAAGACAAAAACAATAGTTAAACAGATAAAACTACACAGATAACTCAACATCATACTAAAAAAAAGGAAAAACATGATGAAAACAATTGATTTTAAAAAGAAATCACTTCAATTGAATAGCTATAGAGGTGCCATTACATAATAAAGTAAAATATGAGAACATTGAGTTAAACAGAGCCCAAAGCCTGCCTGAATAAAAACATTTTCAATCTGGATTTAAAAGTGTCTACAGTCAAGGCTTTTCTAACAATATCTGTCAACTGGACCCATTTAAAAGCAGCATAAAATGAAACACTGCTTCTCTGTGTTTAGTCATTACCTTAGACAGGACTAACTGACTGGTTTCAATTGATCTGAGAGTTCTACTCGGCTCATATCTCTGCACAATATCAGATAAGTATGCTGGTCCCACACCGTTACATTATTTATAGACCAGTAAAAAAACCTTTAAATCTATTCTATAACATATTGGAAGCCAGTAAGCTTCAAATATTAAAAAAAAAAGACATTCTTCTAGTCCATTCAGTGATGCAACACCTATTATGAAAATGTCAAACACCACACTGTCCACCGTTATTAGAGCTGTGGCAAAAATGAGCCTCTGCAGTGCACTTATGTTGACATCTTTGGATTGATGTTTTCATAAAACACTGGTGACATTCCTGAACCTCACCTCTGATCATGGCAAATGTTCATCTAACAGTTCAAGTCAATTTGATTTCAGCTTCGGCCACAAACAAAAATCCACTTCATCAGGTCAGCCAATCTTCTCTAAAGCTCTGTAATTTAGTTTTTGACTTTTGAGGCAAATTTTCATTCCATTGGCTGTGCCCACCACTTATCAACCTGGCAGTGCTATCTATATCTATAGTTGGTGAGCTATGAGATATTGAAAAGACGCATTATGAAAGTCAATACACCTAAAAATCCCCAAGGACAAAAGGAGTAAAGCCCATAATCACGAGTCACTTGTGCTGCTAGCAAGCAGCTTTACAAGTCAAACTCACTAAATACTGCCTAAGCTGAAGATATGAGCTAACATGAAGCTGCTATTGATTTTAGGCATTGCATGACAAGGGCACAGGTGGCTCTTTTATGCTGACTGCAAGTCAGTTTACATTCTTTAGTCAAACAGCATAATATAAGAAGAGTATAGAAGCCTAGAGCTACCTTTTTCAAATTCCAAAATAAAAGCAAAAAACAAAAGCAATGACTTCTTAGTGACTTTATGGTTAATGTTAACAGCAAGAAAATATAGTATAGTTTGAATATTGAAGATGAAAAAGATGTATAAAAATTAAATGTCTTCACATTATTAAAAAAAATATTTCAAAGTATGTCAGAAACTGAAAATGGAGATGAAGATATATGTTTTTGCAGATGAGCATAATAAGAATATTGAAATAGATGTGCCATTAAAATGAACAACTGTCTGGTAAATATATATATATATATGTAAAAAAAAAAAAAAAAAATATATATATATATATATATATATATATATATATATATATATATATATATCCATCCATGTAAATGATTAATAAAAATCATTATTATTCTGAGAACTGGTACAGTATAACAACACATGATATTGCAATATTTGTATGAATATTTTTCTTATACCTAGTTTCTTACGCTAGCTAATGTAAACTGCATGAACTATTATGGCTAAGGGTATTACTGCTGAGATCAAGATTGCACTAGACCAAGATTTTATGATTCATACTACTTTTCCTCAAATACATAGATTAAAATCCACAGAAGTTCTAAAAGTGTCTTTTATATTACAGTGTAGACCATTTTTTAAATATTTGAGCCACACCAGCCAGAACATAACCTGTACTGAACAAGTGGAGTCAATTATATGGGTATTAGACAGTCTGTTGCTTAAGGAGGTAGTAATTTTAGATCTGGCAATTTTGTCAGCCATTCTACTACACAGCCTTAGAGGATGACAATGAGGAAGTGATGGAGTCTTTACGCTGCTGTAACTGCCTTGTGATAAAGCTGGTCCACGTGGCTGAAGGCATTAGCAAACATGGCTTGAGTTATGATTCACTCTATTTCAATATGCTATTACGTCTTTCACACATCAATCTCGGTGGCTATTGATGGGGCAGCGACATTATTATATTTTCATACTGGAGCGTATGTGAGAGTAGCACATTTGAGTGAGTGTATGGAGGTGTGTGTGTGTGTGTGTGTGTATGTGTGTGTCATCAGTCACAAAAACACAGGGAGTGGGTACCCACAAGCAAAAGACTGATGTGTCACTTGCAAAATAATAATAACAGTCAGCATGCTATTCCTTCAATGGCCAAGAGTCTGTTCCTACATAATGGTGAATTCACCAAAGCCCACCAGGGAGGACCCCTGGTACATTGTTAACAGATAAAGAGCTGCTGCTGCCTTCCTCTGATCCCTATCCTTCAGTTTTTAATAGAAAAGTGATGAACAGACATTTCAGCTATGCTGGGCTGCTTTTTTCAGGCTCCTTGGGGCACTGTTTAAAAACACTGTAGTACAGAACAGGGCTGTAAGTCAGGAGAAGTCCATAGCAACAGAAGCTAGGGCTGCACAGTTCTTGACTCAATTCTCACCCACCATTCTTCAACATACTAATTGTGGAAAACACAACTTGTATAAATAAAGTGCTTTATACAAATCTCTTCACAGTCATCAATCACACCAACATGGATGGTTCAAGATGTCATAGCATTGAGCATTGCCATCAACTACTGTCAAAGGTTCTGGCTTGAATCTCTGTGCTAGTTTTAGTTTAATGTTACTATACCAAGCACCATTGTGGTCACTGTGGTATATAAAGATAAATTCCAAAGTATAGTGTTAAAAATTGACAAAAAAGCCCAATAATTCCAATAAATAAAGTATTAACAAAATACCAGCATTTTCATGTTGCATTCTTCTACGATATCAATATTGCAAAGGTCAGTACTGTGATTTCAATTAATAAATGATATACTGTCCAGAAAAGCTGCTTTACCTGAGGAAGAAGAAATTATATTCCCTATGAAAGTGATGCACAGATTACACAGAATACAAGAACAAGAAAAACAAAGCACTATGCACTACTCGACTGTGGTTTGAACACAGCAAGCTTACACTTGCATGCTAATGATCCCTACTGAATGGCTGAGGCTAGTCGAGGGTCCCCTGGGTGTAACTGACCTGGTCTCCCCTGGTACAGAGGATGCACCAAGGCCACCATCAAACACGGCTCATTATCACTGTTGGTGTGAAGAGGAAAGTCAGGGGGCACATGGGGAGAAAAAGAGAGAGAGAGAGAGAGAGAGAGAGAGAGAGAGAGAGAATCATAATGAGCAGTTCTCTAAGGCCTACAGTCTTGGCTAGGTAAGCTTCATCAGCATTGCTAGCAGTGATTTAGCGTGAGACTTTCACTTGCAGAGAATCTGTAGTGGCCCTCAAAAACCACTCAATTCACCACCCAGTGTCTCCTCTAAAGACTCCAGAATGCTACACAATACATCACATCTATCATACCTAGGATGCAACTTTACTTGATGCTTGTGTGGTAAGGGAGTGGTTATCCTTGGGGATCAAAACATCTGTTCTAATTGTTTCTTCATCTCTATCAGCATTTTTTATATGTTTGTGTTAAAGTGGATGTTTTTAGATAATTGGCAAATTATTTCCACATTAACAACAGTGTTGTGCACTGGAAAGAATCTGTTAATTTGATAAGTATCATGAAACAGGGGTTACAATTCAATATATTGTTATACATTATTTGGAACACCTGCTCATTCAATCGTATTCAAATAGTTTATCCTGCTTTTGTTGGAGTAACTCTCCAAAAAGGCTTTCAACTAGATTTTGGAGAATTGTGATGATTTGACTGCACTCAGTGACAAGAGCATCCCCAACTCAGCTCAAAACTACCATCATTCCAGTACACAGTTCCATTGCTCCACAGCTCAATGTTGGCTTTATAGCTCTCTAGCCCATGCCTGGCCTTAGACATGGTGCTGGTTTCTGTTTAGTCCTATTCTATATACATGTACTAGACAAGCTATATGATTATGCATTTGCACAATTGTGTCAGCAATATAACTGACTGCATTCATTAGAAGGGGTGTCCAGAAATATATGAACATACATACTGCAGTATGCAAGGAAAACTATATATACTATAAAGCATGCTTAAATAATACAAAACAAATGAACGGGTCATTACGGCAGTTTCCAAATCATACAATGTAAACACAACAAAATGAATCGCTGTCTGCGACCAGCATGTAAACTATGAAATTTAATATAAAGATATGATAGTGTGTTTTTGAGAATCAATTCAGTATCACAAAACATAATATTTTCACACACCTAATAAACAAAGCTTTATCACAAAAAACTCAAAAAACAAGAATCAGTTATAATAGTGGACATTTTAGATCTAGATATAGCAGGCAAAGCACATGCCAGCCATCTCTAATATAGACACTGAAGAGCATGGAAGACAAGCTATTTTTTGGCTATAATCATTAACTGATACAACGATGAGAACACAACATGGCTTTTAAGGCCATTAACAATGCTGATAAGTTATTAACAGTGGTTGTGTTAGAAGTACAAGTATAGCTTAGTGCAGCATTGCCAAAATGCCCACCCACTGCAAGGCTGTAGTGTTAATATTCCTGCACATATGCTAACACTGCAGTCATTCTTAGAGGTGTATATTAAAACTCAGTACGATACAGGGGTTACGATTCAATATACTGCTATATGGTGTGATACTGTAAGCAAGGTGATATCGTAATTTTTTAAAATCTGATTTCAGAAACACATCACCATATGCATAAACGTGAGTGCAACAGAAAAATGTTACTTATTTATGCAGAACAGTGGGATCTACATTTGCATCTTTAACAGTCTCTGTTGCATCCAGCATCACAGAATTGCATTTTGTATACTATTAAACAGTATATACAGTGTTTTGGAGAATCTATACTGTATTACTGGGAGGGAAGCTTTATACCCCTCTAGGCCATGCCTGGCATTAGACATGCTGCCAATTGGTTCATGTTTATTTGCTGTGTGTGTTTGTGTGTGTGTGTGTGTGTGTGGTGTGTGTGTATTTGCACATCTGTGTCACTTAAAGTAGCTGAATGCTTTCATTAGAAGTGGTGTCCACAAACATATGGACATATATATTGTACTGGCCTACTCATCATGAAGTGTCTACAAAATATAAAGGCAGTCTTATGAGGATATGATAACAAGGATATAACAAGTTATTTATGAGAGCTCAAAGAGAAGATGGTGGGGAAAAAAAGCTCCAGAGGAGATTCTGACAGTCATGATGCTGGGCTCAGAAAGCCGCATGGACCTCAACACACACAGCGGGGGTGGATGCATCTGACCGCCCAACTGATAGCACCCGGTGGACCACAGCTTTGCACCATGCAAGGACACCTGAAGGATGGTTGCTATGGGTAACCAGGGCAGAGGTGTGTGTATGTATGAGCATGTGTGTGTGTATGTGGGTGGCTGCATATAGTTGGCATTTCATGATCAGCCTGAGAGGTGAGGGAAGCTGAGATGCTAGAAGGTGGAAGAGGTGCAAGAAGTGATCACTGAAAATAAGCAAGAGTGCATGTGTGTGTATGTATGTGTTTGTGTGTTTCAGGTCGTAGCCACTGACAGCTGTAGGACAGAATCACAATGAGATGTAGATACATGAATAATGCCTGTTACTGCCACTTACGCACACACACACACACACACACACACACACACACACACACAGAAAGCTGGTAATATTCGCTGTGTGCTAACGTCAAATCCCAAATTCACATGAATAATGCTTGTTACTGCTCACTGCCTACACACTCTCAGCTAATGACATGCTGCTATGTTGCATAAGTGTGGGCAAAACAACCATACTACACAATATGGCCAAATGTTTTTGGACACCCCTTCTAATGAACATAATCGGCTACTATAATTTGCACCCATTGCTGATAAAGAAGTTCCAATGCACACATGCACACAGATTGTCTAGTCCCTGTAGAGAAGTACTGCCAAAAGAATAGGACTCTCTGTGGCAGAGACCTGAACCTACTGACACTGTCTAATGCCAGACATGAGTTAGGAGGGTATAAAGCCCCCCAACAAGCTATGAAGCAGAGTATTTTATATTTGGCTTCACTGATGTTTTTTTGTTCCATCTTAATCAAACCAAGAAATGGTGACATATTTTTGAAATTAAGTACCATAAAAATATCAACAAGTATGAGATTTCTATTATTTTTATATACCAGTGCAACATGCTGGTATGTAAAAATAACACACCACCAAAACCTGCTCTGTGGTGGTCCTAACCACTGAAGAACAGGGTGAAAGGAGCCTAACAACAGATGGAATACAGTCTGTAGAACTACCAAGTGCACCTCTATGGTCAGTGGAGCTGATAACATGAGTGTACACACAAGGTATGTGAACCTAATGAAGTGGACACACTTTTCTTTTTACCACACTGCCCAACATTAACCTCTTATGTTCTCATACAAATTCATGAAGTCAGATGCCTTACACTCCTACATGACCACACACACAATCACACACATACACATGTCTATCATCTATTCAAGGACATGATACATCTTAGACATGTAATTACTGGAGCTGTCTCAATAATTAATGTAGCTTAATGTGTGAAGTGACATATGTCACCTCCTGTTCCCTTCATGACGTTAGGACACAGAGCTTGTATGAACACAAGAGACCTCTACAAATAGATACAGCATCCCTACCGAATCAGTTACAACACCGACATGTACACATTCATTCAAAAAGTGTCATGTTTGTGCTACAGGACAGAGAAGGCAAGCGGGCACACATGAAGCAATATGCTGCATGTACTGCCGTTAGCATCAAGAGTATCAGATTTTCTCCACCAGTCTTCTCTCTCTACCTCAATCCTCGCTGTCCTGACAAGGACGAAACAAAACACCCACAGCTGAAAGCTCTTGGCCTTCTTCCAGCCAGCGGGAGAGTGAATGCATTATGAAGAGCAGGTGTAAAAAATGCACCACAGCGTTACGATGAGCGGGAATATTCCTCTGGCGCCGTTCTCAAACAAGCTGCACTCAATCTGCTACCCATGAGCTTCATTTAACAGTAGACTGATGTCGTATTTTGCCAACAAACAGGCTCTTTGTCAACAAGAGAGATGAGGTGTTAGTGGAACACACCTTCCAAGGATCATGTGACGGCTCTGATGGATATGCTCCTCTGAGTGCCAGCTTTCCAAAAGCTCACCAGATTTGGACTTTTCTATGGGACTGATCCATGCACTCAGGTCAGGAATTTAACATAATCCAGGAGTGGATTCTTCTGAGAGGATAACTTTTTGGAACTTCTGGGACTCTCAAATCAGGGACAATAGTTCAGGAGCTTTGGCTGAGACTATCAAACAGGCTTTGGCCCAGATCCAAGGGGATTCATCCATTCTGGTAGGTTAGAACACATGGAATTATACTAGATCTCAATAGGCTGGTGAACAATGGGCTATTTGAGACTGTATGTATGCTAGAGCCTATATAAAGATAATTTTTTATCTTCACAGTGTTAATCCTTTTCCCATGTTTTGGTACACAGCATGAGCTCTTTGAAGAGAAAGGGAGAGAAAAAAAAACAATTACTTCTATCTGACGTTTCCTGATGCATGATGATTTCTTGGTTCAAAGACATGGATAATATATTCCAACTTCAGCATTATTGACCAGAGGGAAAAAACTAATAATTATAAAACTTGCTCCCCATACATTTTTGCATTTCCATTTTGCAGTATACAAGCAGAATTTACTCCATCAATTGGATATGCAACAACACTGTTGTTTTTGGCTATTCTTCTTGCCTGTGTAGCAACAACATTATTGGGGCTCCAGTTAGTGCTAGTATGTTGATTTATTTGAATAGCAGAAAGAAGTTTACAGAACTAATAAGAACAGCAATGCAACAGTTCATGGTTATTTGCTCATTATCAGTTTAAAGAAATGGTTCAATGCTCTCCAGCACATCAACACTGATCTATAATACAAATCAATGTGAGAACATCACCTTCTCCCAATCAAGTACGCTCAAACTCTAACACAGATCAGGAATTCTTCATTGTTCTCTAATGATACATGACCAGCATGCGGTTTCTTCAGTAAAGAGAGCATGGCTGCTGAGACTAATATTGCCCTTCTGATCAGCATTAATCTGAGCAGTGGAAAGGACAGGCAGGCCGCTGAATGGGAGATAATGAATTGCGGTACACAGATCCGCGTCGAGTGAGCAGAATTGAGGCCTAGGGTTTCGTGACCAGGCGCGAACGCACCCTGCATCCATTAGGAACAAGAGAGTTGTCCATTAATCAACAGCAATAACTAGACACACAATCCTCTTGCACGACACGCTTGCCCTCTTGTTTGGAGCGGGCCACTGACAGCTTCATTCATACACATATGTACCACTTTGCCAAAGGCATCAATAACATTCACAAAGCTTGACAATGACCTGCCTCATTTCAGAGGTACTTTTTCACAGAGGCGCTAGCCCTCTTCACTTGCCCTCTCACGGGACAGGGGCTGCAAGAGAAGAGCACTGACAAAACCCATCAGCACTGTGACTCTGCTGGAGAGAGAGATAAACGCTTTTGCTGAGTATCAGAGCCTACAGGGGCAAGCTATGCTAAAGTGTGTGGGGTCAGAGGGGTGGAGATTGAAAATTGCCATTTCTATAGCCTGCTCTCTTTTTTTGTACCGTTGTCATGTTTCTCTTGCTCATCCGCTCTCTTCCTCTCCCACCCTATTTTTCTGTATATACATGGCAGGTACTTTACCCATATGCTCCTATTGCAGACTAGCTGACCACAGGCCTATTAAAACACATATGCCCAGCCCATTTCTGACTCTGACTTTTATTGCTCCTGTGGTAAGAGCTCCCATTAAATCTTTAGCCTACTGATGAGCTTCCAATCAAGGAAAAAAGCCCCTTTATTTTCAGGCTCACTTAGGTGGAGAATAAAAAAATCTGCAGTATAAGGCCTTGTAGAACACTGCAAAGTCTGCAAACGTTGAGCTGTTGACGCAGCAGCGGGAGGCAGAAGACTGAAGATGATGATGAAATATTGCCCTGGATAGGCTCCCTCGCTCCAGCACAGAGAGGCCTTCCTCCATGTGGACTTGCATCAGCTAACGATGCAGTATCAAGTGCCAAGAGCACTTCCAGAAACCAAACGCTAACTAACAGGACGAGGAGTGGTGAAGAAAATCAGAAGGTCAAGGACAAGCATGATACTGTTTCTCAATAGATCCAAGGCAGAAAAATAAAAGTTGTTTGTCTTTGGTTCAGTCTCATGGACTGTTTTGCTCCAGGTCATAGTTAGGGAGGTATTTTTTATACAACAGTAGCCTGTATCGACTGACAGACTCAAATCCACAGAGAGAGACACAGTACATTTCTGTGTTAATTATGTAAATTTAAACAGCTTAGCAACTCGAGATGCAAGAGAAGTGCAATCCAATTATATGAGCCAGCCACATGAAGATAAAGAGAAGAGAGAGAAAGAGAGGAGAGAGAGAGAAGATTGATTAAAACTGACTACCAGGTCTAGGCTGCCATTTTAGAACAAGACTGTATCCAATCTCAGTTCTATCCCAAAAACTATGTGAAAGTTAAGTGAAATGACACATTTGACCACATTAACTTCTAATTTAAGCCGTCCATGCAATGAAACACACATACACACACATTAGTGAACACACACTAGGGACAGTGAATTGGCAACCTTTCGGTTACAAGGTCAATCACAAGCCCCGGGGAGCAGTTGGGAATTAGGTGCCTTGCTCATGTGTCCTGACAGTTCAGGGGATCAAACTGGAAGTGTTCTGGTCACAAGGCCGATTATTTAATCATGTGCCGAAGGCTGCCCCAAATCACTGTATGCAATAACTGAATAGAGTACAGCATCGTTGTCTGAACACCTAAACCTCTTACAGGCAAACCCTTGAAGGTTGTTTGCAGATGTTCTCCTCTTTTAGAGAAGTGAAGCTGAGTCTGCATTGTGTAGAGACTGCAAATAGGTCTATAAAAGGCCACAATCTCTGGAAGAAACATAAGGCATCATAAATCTAATTTGAGGCTGAACACTAAGGGATGCCAAGAGCCAATAACGTCAATACGGACGGGGGCTGAAAGCAATTGACTGCATTGCGTGTGCCTGTTTGGCGGACGCAGATGGTTGATTGATACAGATTACAGCAAAAAGCGGGAGAGAGAGGATATGATGAGTGAAGGATAACTGGTTAGAATGGAGAGCTATGGATGGTGGAAGGTGGCACGGTCCTGCAAGCTTTCTTTAAAGACTGAGAGAAAGTGAGAGAGAGGCAGAGATTGCAGTGGAAAACATCAAAGAGCTGCTTGAGTGGGCTGCTTGGTTACTGAGCAGTACTGATGCAGTATGTATAGCATAATAATAGACTACTTTGTCTGCAGTGGCATTGAGTGAGTCTTAGGATGCGCTAACACACAACTGAAATGAAAAGGCATTTCACACGAATAGTCTTATATCATCCTTGGGACATAAAACACTGTTCTAAGTGTACCATATCATACTACACTGCTACATCTGAACCTACTAACAATTTAAACTGAGTCCATTTCAACCCATGCTCACAACGTCTCAGAAAGCTTAAGTTCCTGTTTACATCTGTCTTCAGGAAGCCTAGTAATATCAGTCATAATTCAGAGCACATTACAGGTCAAATTGTGAGGTTCCTCAAGGATCGATATTATGTCAACTTTAATGTTATGCAAATGGAACACAACTGTTTTTATTAGTGCATAGAGCATATCACCAATCCTACACACTGAAAGCTGATTATTTTCTTGGTTTTCTTTTAGTATTAGAAAGTTACAGAACCTTCAAAAAGGAATTGCTAGCTTTCATTTGACTGATACAATCACTGGCATATGCCAATAAGAGTCATGCCCTTTGACAGCCATCTTTTGGTGTAGGACACTAGAGATGGATACAAGCATTGACAAAAATAAGTTTGCATAATGACTTCCTTTTCAATCTTCATCGTACCACAAATGAAGACAAGATTGCCAATTAACTCTCGGTGACCTCCAATGCTCAACACCATGATAGGGACAAAGGAGCTTATCAACAGAAGCAAAGGAAGATGTGACCTACCATGGCCCCCACGTGTAAGGAAGGGCATCCTGTTGATGGCAATAGGCACAGTGCCATGTTTGTTGTGAAAATGGTGGACATGGTGAGTCGTACTGAGACTGGACGAGACTCTAGCCGAAACGGCAGGACCAGGGAAAGCTAGTAGGGACAACGACAGAACCAGCCGCCATAGACTTGCCCAAAATGCCCGGGGTGGGGCTGCGGGTGGGGACTGCGAGGTGAGTACCAATCCGCTCACCAGAACAACTGCCCCAAGGGCGGATGGAGAAGGGGGTGGAACTTCCATGCCCTGCCTCCTCACGCGACAGAAACAGGAAGACATATCAGACCAATCCAGGATCCATGATTCCTAGATTCCCTACGAGGGGGAAATACTTCAGAGATACAAAAAAATGATCCTAACAGAAAGAAATTCCTCAAAAAGACAAAAAAGCTCTTAAGAATAATAAAAAATCCAAAAAAGAAGAAGAATCCAGTTTCCAGAGGTCCAGATGTTCAGTGATGAATCCAGTGAAGACACAAATCAATTCCTTATGTTCTGTTGCACCACAAAAACAAAACCCCCTCCAAAAACCATGAGAATAACCTCAAGAAAAAAGGCAGTTAGATAACAGAACATACAGTGCAGTGTTCAGTCACTATAAATGGAGAGTATGAGGAAATCAAATGCACTCGTAAACATCTTCCAAACCTCACCCATCTATATTTGATAACAGATAAATTATATTCTTCTACAAATCACTTTCTATGGCCAAAAGCATCTGAATGATCCTCAGGCTTGAGGTGATGTTAAAGAGACTTCCAATTGAAATTCCGACCCATCACGAGCGAGTGAAACCCTTCCTCCATCCTGGACTAATTCTCTTACACCAAGAAACCCAGGGAAAAAAATAACATAAAATCATGGAAGAAAACCAACAGAGAAGGGGAAAATGAGGGGTGTTGAGGGGAAAAAAGGAGATCAGGTATGAGATGATGGAAGAGCAGCTTGCAGGGTTTCGGATCCCCAGAGGAATGCAAAGTCTGCAGTAGAGAAAAGGAGGATAGCGGTGTGGAAGAAGAAGAATGGGCAAAACACAAAGCCAACTCCTCTTAGACACGCAGAGCCTTGATACTTTTCCAGAGGTCTGTGTGTCCGGACAGCTGACAGGATGGAAGAAAAAACGAGGACAAGGAGGGTGTCCGGGCGTCTCTTTCTGTCCCTCCTCTCCGATAGCTTGGCATCACAGCACAACTAGAAAACAAGCTCCTTCTCCCTGAAGCCTTTTTTCCCTTTCTGATATTCCAGCCTTTATTTTTCCAAACCTTGAGACCGGCTTAATTTCCACTTGCCCGATGGTGCGCTATCCCTCAGTGGGAGTGTTTGCAGTGGTTGCTTGGCAGAAGCAGCGAAAGAGTAGTCGTAGTCCAGGCACTGGAGGCTGCTGAAACTGCTGCTGCCGGTGCGGCTCTGAACACTAACGACGCTCGCAAATTCATGCTAATGGGAAAGGAGACAGCATCCTTCTTGGGAATGCTGCTGAGACAGATGCATCTCCAAGCACGATGAGAAGGGATGGCAGCGAAAGAGAGAAAGAGATGTGGCAGTGCTAAAGCCGAGACCAGCGTGTGCTGCTCCTGACAACACTCAGCCTCAGAGAGAGCGAGTGAGAGAGAGAGAGAACGAGAGAGAGAGAGAGAGAGAGAGAGAGAGAGAGAGAGAGAGAGAGAGAATAAAGCAGAGAGGAGGGGGTGATAGGCACCCAGGCTTGCTTATATACACACATACACATACACACATGGGTCTACCATATAGCAATATAAGAATACCACAAGCAAAAGCCACAGATCAAGACACTGTGAAAGCTCTGGTTCCTCAGAGTAGAAGCTGGAGAGAACAGTGTGCCACATAACCACAGAAGAACGCTGTTAATAAAACAGAACAGAGGCAAATAGATATCTATCATCTGTTCTCTTTCTGCCATCCCTTGACAAAATAAATCATTCATTTCAAACTAATGAGTGACCTTTTCTCTCATCAGTATGAGGGAATGCTTCTTTAGTTTCATTCATTTTCTCTCATGCCATCCCTTCTTCTCTTTAAACGTGCAATAACTCATTTTTTAGGGCAAAATCTCTCATCTGCTGAATTCCTCTTTTTTCCATGCATTGCTCGTCCATATGTTCATATTAAGGTAAACTGGGGGTGGGGGTGAAGGATGGAAGGAGACTGCATACCTGATAAATCACACCTGATAGAGATTTCAGCAGGGACCGGCTCGCAGGTTTAAAGAACAGGTTTGAAAAATGGACAAACAGAAAAAAAGCCTGCACCACTCATCTCCCTTGGCGCCGGAATGGGGGGAGCAGTCCATTACTCAAGACCAAGACTGAGAGACACACACACTGCCACTGAGCCATCCTGTCAAAGGACTTCCTATGAGATAACCAAGTACAATGGCTTAAATAGAACCTCTTGGGAGGGCACCCAAAAGGAACGGAAAAATGAGAAGTAAAAAGTAGATGGGACTTCTGTACAGCAGGTTTTTTGGCAGGCTGCAAGTGAACAGCAGTCCTTCTGTTCAGGACAAACCAAGTGTAGCAGGACTAGGTGGTTAAAGTGACCAGGACACCACAAGCACTGGTGCGTTGGACCTCACAATGAAAGCAAGCAAGCAAATTGGTGTCCCCAGCCACCAAGCCTATGGTACTACCCTGCAGCCAGAAGTACAGGCAAGTTTGGACAGAGACAGAATGACTGCTAAGTCTAAGAGGGCCTGCCAACAGTCATGAGTCCTGGAGCCATATCGACCAAAACACATGGAATGCCTCAGGGTCTCACTTCTGCACGCAGTTTTCTAGTTTAAGGCTGCAGAAGTTCTAACTGAATTTGAGAATGAAGCCACCTCAGACGTGAACTCTGGAATGAAATCCCCTTTGACTGAATTGCTAAATAAAGTAACCTCAGGCTGAATTCCAGAGCAGTAATCTCTAGAGCACCATCATCTAAGCCTGGATTCTAGAGCAAAAACACTCTAGACTGGACCCTAGAGAATAAACATCTCAGACTGGATTCTAGACCAGAAACACCACAGGATGAATTCTAGAGCAGAATCATCCTAAATTTGATTCTAGAGCAAATCTACATCAGAGCAGCTCCTATAGCACAATTAGAAGATTAGATTCTAGAATATATTCACTTTAGACCGCTGTTTTATCTCAGACTGGATCTTCAATAAAATAATCCCAGACAGAATTCCAGAGCAGAATCATCTCAGAATTGATTATACAATGAAATCACCTAATACTGAATTCTAGAATAAGATCATCTCACACTTAATTCAAGAATGGAATTACTTTGGATTGAATTTGCAAAAAAAAAATGGAATCACTACACAGTGAAGTTTAGAAAGCAATTACATTGGACTGGACTCTAGAAGGCAGAAGACTATTTGATTTCAATGTTTGCCTCCTAATATTACTACAGACTGAATTCTATCATATTGGACTGTATTCTAGAAGCCAGAAAGTGAACTGAAATGTAAAATGAAAATCATTTCAGACTGGATTTTATAATGGAATCACCTCAAGTGATTGGACAGATAAGAGGTGTTGCATGGACATTATTTTCAAAAGGTATGCATTTGAGAAAAAAACAGGATGGAGAACTTTGAGAGAGAGATCTTAATTGAGGTTGAGCGAGATGAGCAAGAAAAGGCTTTATGTCTTGAGCTCCCAGCCAGTGTGATGTGAACTCCACTGCCATTGTTACACCATCATGCATCTGAGAGTGAAAAAATGCTAAATAGATCTACACTGATCTTAGATTAAATTCCAGAACAGATAGAATTAGCGTGCTATACTGAGACAATGTTTAGGGAGAAATGTTCTTCAAGGATAAGTCACAAGAACATTCCTCTCAGTGTGACATTAAACGTTTTAAAAATGTTTAAAGAGAGTCTTACAGAGGAAATAATTCAACACCAAATTTTAGACCTAAAAAGGACAAAATTTCACCCCTCAGGGTTAAAAGCGTATTCATATTTTTGTTCAGGTCAGTGGCCAACATGATTCAGCAGTCTCTTCTAAGTATAAACGGATATATAGTCTATTTTAAACTTAGGCACTTATGTAAGATCATCCATTCATAATGCACACACCAGGGTAC
>BRDA01000552.1:467-25156 GCA_036984385.1 Crenuchus spilurus
TGTCAAATTTGCCTTTTTTCCTCTGTTTTTTGTGTTTTCTGGAAAAAATTCAGGGGTACCAACACTTTCGGCCATGACTGTATGTGTGTGTGTGTGTATATATATATATATACACACACACACACACACACACATGACAGGGCTTACTGCATGTATCAATGTCAGTATCAGAGTGTATTATATCAGAAAAAAGCAACATCATGAACAAAGGATGTGATGTGACTGATGTCCATGATACGTGTACCATGTGAAGCATGGTGGAGGTAGCATCTCAGAAACTGGGATGTTCTAGAGCTGCTGTAGTGAAGCTGTACTGAGAATGGACTTCTGCCACCCAACGGCATAACTGGGGTGCCTAATGGTGCACTGATGCCAAAGGGGAACAACGTCTCCAGCGAGTAAGTAATAATATTCTGATATATATATATATATATATATATATATATATATATATATATATATATATATATATATATATATATATATATATACACACACACTCACACAGGTGCATCTCAAAAAATTTTTATATCATCAAAAAGTTCATTTATAATCTTACGGCAACAATTAAATGCTCAAAATCCTACACATTTTTAAATAGTTTAAAATCCTGACTCTGGTATAGATGTTGTGAAGCACATTCTACAAAGCAACAGTAGTTCCACTAAAATTGACAACAATGTCAAATAACTGCACGGTCATATTAGAAAAAGAAAAAGAAAATTAAACGATTAAGCAAGAAATCATGAAAAAACCCAGAAATAAAGATCATGCATGACTATACTTACAAAAGCAAAGAAAACACTTTTTTATACTCTTCAGCTTAGATTTCATCATGCACATTAAGTGACAGCGCACACAGTTAAAACCTTTTACTTTAACAGCCAGGACTGCTTAAGAAGAGCCAGCTCTAGTTCTCTTTTCTTCTGAAATCACATCACCAGACGACCTGCTGATTCGTAGTGTTTTTAAAAAGAAACAAACATAATTCAGATAAAATAATGAACATTTTAACAATAATGATTCATGCTCACTTATTTTGTCTTCTGTAAAGAAAGGCAGACATGTATTTGTACCTAAAAATATTACGTTTCACAATCCACTTTAAAAACTACGAATAACAAAGACGTCAATAAAGAAGTAAACGAAAAAGCCGGCAGAAACATGGAAACGTCTTTAATGAAAAGCCAATTACGAAAAAGATCAAAACATGTTGGGCTTATGTTTATCAGTAAGATCTGGGATCAGTTTAAGTCTGATTTACCTGAGGCTGGATCTCATAAACAGCTCTGAATAAACTTTTAAAAAGGTCAATAAAAAAAACGGATACGTAAATTAAACTAATTCTGCGCCAACACGCCGTCAATGACACGCAAAGAACTGCGAGTGCAGAGGTTTTAAACACACAATACTGACATCACAGCTACAGAGAGACCACTTTTGTTCTGTGCTCTTAACAGGCCTGTAAAACAAATTCCTAAACAATGACACATTTCACTTTTATCCACCATGTAAAGTCATACAATTAACCTGATACCATCTGGCCTTTTCAGCTCAGTTTGGGTATTAATAGTAATACTAATAATAGTAATAATGTGTAATACAGACGTTGTGTGCAGCGTGCATGAGAATACAAAGACTGTACAATCAGGCAAATTGTGACGAAAAATAAAACAACTAAGGAATCCAACCATCATTGAGTAGCATTCATTTCATCATTTAAGGCACTCCCTAACCAACCCTTCAAACCAAAGGTCAACGTTTGTGATGCTGCTGCTCTAATAATGAGTATGAATGGGATTTGAATACTGAAATATTCCTTTCTGCTCACAAAATATATCTAATTTGATCTTAGGACATCTAGACAGCAAGTATACAACCAAATTAAAGTGAAACATTGTTCAGAAATACCTGTAGAATTGATTAATAATGGATAAAAGTCGTCTTAATTTGTGCTATCAGCAAATCTTTAACTGATTAACATTCAACCGAAGTCAAAATCTCAGCAGGTTCAGCAGCAGAATAAAGTACATCTGATTATCATACGACTGATACTGTTTGCTATTAATGACAGAAATCTTTGTGCGACGTTATTGCAACTGGCCAAAAACATCAACAGCTCAAGATGACCTCATACATTTGCATAGTTCATCAGGGTTCTGTTCTAGGACCTTTCTATTTTCTGAGGAAATATAGCTCAAGCCTGCATATATGTCCAAGATGACCTCAGCCTCTTCTGCCATAAAGAAAAAGAGCCTGATGGTGGCAACGCGCCGTGAACGGGCTAAATGGGGGAAAAAAAGCTTTTAAAAGCACATCGTTACCACAAAGCAAAGCGCGGGAGGGGGTGAGGTCGGCTGTTAAAGTGTCTGACAGAATGGCATGTGGCGTAAATCACTAAGCCTAAGAGATTAAATACTTAATCTGCCCAAAATGAAACAAATGCCCCGCAAAACACACTTCTACTTGCTCCAACAGGGCTTCAGACTAAATAGCCAAAAAGGTGACCGGAGTGAATATTAAACTCCAGAAGGGGCTAGGGATAATTTCACTGGCTTATAGGAACCTAAAATTTAAATCATTTTTTAAAAATCTATTGCTTAATTGTGGGCTTTGTCTGGATTTTGCAGAGGATTCATTAATAATTGCTTGGATTTCTGATACAGCAAAAATGTTATTCAAGGTGCTGGATACTGGCCACCTCTGTATGTTTAAGGCTATATGACTTCAGAGAGACTGTAGAGAAGAAGCTGAAATAATTCAGTGTTAATTATCTATATATTCAGCTCGGTCAGTATGTGCCACTGACTGTCTACTGCATTGGCAAGGCCAGAGTCAAAATATAAATACTACTTAAAGCAACCTGAGAGAAGTCTGAGAGAAAAAATACACTTTGGAAAAATAGATAAACTAACTAGCCTGCATCCTCTGGCTGAGCTACAGTCCTCCGTGAAACTTCACGGAGTAATAACATTAATCTGCAGCTACAGAAACTGAAGGTACCATTAATGTGTATATAGAACCTCAGGATTTCAGAGTGAAGGTCCGATACCGCTGCGTAGTGCCAGAAGCAAATCAGAACTCAGGTTTAAGGCATCTTGTTTCACTAAAATACTCTTTTTTTTCCAAAAAAATACATCTGGACAGAACTTTGTTCTCCAAACACAGTAATTTAGAGTTACAGTGATCAGATAATGTCCCTGTTAAGAAGTGCAACAGTACCGGTTTGGATGTACCTACAATCTACAACGTGTAACAGTGAGATAAGAGAAGAAAAGTGTCCCTTTACAACCTGTTTACTCTGCATTCTCAACATGCCCGTGTTTACAGAGACCTTTTATTTACACAAACTTCAAACCCAGTTTCCTGTGAATAACATCTGATCTAATGAAACATATGAAGACCCATCATTCACAACTGAAAGTCAATGTAAAGTCTGCAGTACCTCAGACGCAGCGTGTGTAAGAAATGAAGGATGTGCTGAGATGCTTGTGTTCTCAGCTCTTGTCCAGGCCCGTGTTGTTAAGGACCTGTGTGAGCTGCAGGCTGGAGTCAAGAGTCGCCCCAAGGTGACACATGGACTCGATCTCCTCAAGCAGGCCTTTTTCACGCGCCTCCTCTTCCTCTATTTGGTTCTCCCTCTCTTTCTCCCAGGGCACGAACACTGAGGGCTGTCGGACGTTCTGCCCTTGCTGCGAGCGCTCCTGGTAGTGCCTCAGAGTCTGTTTGGACAGGACCTTCCGCCGGAGCACGCCTGAGGACAACGGCTGCTGGTCGTTCAGGCTCTGTCCTGGTTCTGAGATGGGATCTACATGGGCTTGAGGGTCAGTGGCAGGAGCCGTGCCTGTTTCCTCTTGACAATAAGGAGCCTCTGTCAGGGAGATCCTAGGCAGAGGCTGTGAAAGCTCTGTGTCAGGCAGGTCCTCTGGGGATCGGGGGAAAGGGGTCGGCAGGGACCTGGTGCTGCACTGTCGTCGAGGTGAAGGAGGAAGATGCTTGCCGTGGACGGCGCTGTCATCCTGGCCCATGTTCCAGCCGCTCTGATCGACGCTGCCCACCCCTCCTAATGAGCCAGACTGAGCTGGACTACTCCCAGCTGGAGATTTGGCCTTCTTATGAAACACAAGCACATGGGGTAAGGAGCAGTTATAATAATAATAATAATAATAATAACAATAATAACAATAACAAGGCTGCTTTACAAAACAAGGTTTAATAAAAAAAGGGAGTGAAAGTACTTTGAGACAAGGTCTTTAGTTGAGTTTTAAAGATGGGAACAGAGGGAGAAGAGGGAATTGAAGAAGATAAGGTGTTCCCGAAGGTGGGGGCAGCAACACAAAAATACCTGCCACCCTTAAAGTAAAGCCTAAACCTAGAAACTGCCAGGAGACCAGAATCAGATCTCAGCTTGTGTGATGAGGCACAGGGATGTAAGAAAGCAGAGAGATAAGTGGGAGAACATGCCAGGCTTTAAACATCTACAGCAGGATTGTGTGACAGATGTGCTCTGTAACTGTGTAGCTGATGGAGGACAGGGCTGATATGGGCACATTTCAAGACTCTGGCAGCACAGTTTTGCATGTACTGGCGGGAATGAAGAGTCTGGGGAAAATGTTGAGTAGCACATGTTGATTTTTGGACAACAATAAGGACTTTCATCAGCAAAAATAAAGATCTTTAGATTATTTACTGTCTGTATTCCACTAATGTATACCAGCCACTGCATTTTTAATGCCAGTACTGTTTCTCTGGTCCTCTCACAAACAAAATATAGTTGTAAATGTTGTGAAAATGTGATATTTTCACCTTCTCAGGGACCCTGATCAGCCTGAGACTTTATATACTTGTTGTTTTGTTGTCTGTGCATTAATAAAGTTTATTAGAAATCCTCAGAAAGTTTGGTGTATTTACTCTCTATATTCTCCATAACGTACAACAGCCACTGCAGTCATGTCTGAGTGGGAAAATATATATAAAACATATAAATAATCATTTCTTGACACTAGTGAACATCTTTTTATACATATATTTGAGGTGAAACAGATCTAGAAAATAAAGTATCTAAGTGTAATCAGAGCTCCAACTCACTGTGGTATCGTAATCGATGTCGTCCAGTGACCTGAAGAAGTCGAGGCTCTTGGCAGCAGAGAGTTTGCCCTGTTCTATACTGCTGGTGCTTAAGGAGTCAAGAATTTCCTCCAATAAATTCATCTGCCCGGTCTGTCCTGCCTCAGGCTCCAACTCGTATGAATCATCACTATCCTCGGTGTAGGACGGCACCTCCCCGCTGTCCTCAGAGGAGATCCTAGAGTCGAGCAAAAGTGCACAACTTAACTATATCAGCAGGAGCACTTTAGCCAAGCCCGACTAGCCTGAGCCGACTCTCAAGGCAGGGATGTTTTCTGTTGGGTGACTGTACTTTGCTCGTGCTCATATGAGACTGGTGACACCAGATGGCAGTATTGCTACGACTTTGAGAACCAACATAGTGCTGAAGCCTGCATATTCCCTCAGGAATCAAACCCTCATATCTTGTGTCGGGCACAGTTCACTGTAAAGGTGGAATCTAATTAAAGTGGGGCTCTTACTTGCTGGCTGTGTCTAGTTCATCTTCCACATCGATGACGTAGTCCGGAAAGCCAAGAGTCATGGGCGACTTTTGAACCTGATACTGAAAGAGAAGAGAAAAGTTAGTTATAAAACTCGGCATCCAGCAAACGTTCATGCGCTCGTTCTTATTTTCTTACTGTCATTACAAAGCGACAAGTTCCTGGGCCAGTCAGACTGCTAATCCCTTGGCTTTATAACACACCTGTGTAACACTTTTAATTGGCAAATTAAAGTAGTGAAGCATTATAGGGCACGGCCCCATGCTGCGGCTTCAGGCCTCGAGGCTCGTCATTAAACAGCATTGCGGCGACACGCACACACACACACACGTGCGGGTATACATAAGGAAAGTCGGCCAGTCGCCCATAAACTGGCGTTTGCCACATTATCAAAGCCCGCCACTAAACTGGAGGCCATTTACAGTGTCCGTGGCCGGAGAAAGGAAGTAGACTCTTTAAAGACTTTGATTGGCCAGGCCTTGACGGATGACGGCCGTTCACCAATTCATCTCATTTAAAGGGTAAGGTCGGCCGCCTCTGTCCAGACCAGCAGGGGTCAAGTGGACCCGTTGTCATGACTATGAACTGAAAGAGTTAAGCTACCCGCTCCATAAAAATAGCTAAGAAACGTGCGTGCCGGCCACTTAAGGCCTTTGCCATTGGAATAAACAGGAACACATGTCGGGCACTGATTGCTGGTAGCTGCGAGCTATAATGAAAGTGATTACAGGGGAGTTTAGGCTTCGAATTCCCCAAAAGGCTTTAATGGATTCCTGTGTCAGGGCTGTAAATCTGGCCCGCGAGTCTGCTTCGGCCCGAGAGAAGGGACTGGATGCACCTGCGGAAACACCATCGCATTCATTTAGGGTGGAAGTGTCTGGAAGATGGAGACCCGTCAAAGCTGTAAAACAGAGTCTGGGTCCTGGAAAAGTCCGTCCTCTCAGAACTTGGTGGAAATTTTCATGCAGTCATGATTTATGAGGGTGATACCGGGCTGATTTCTTGAAGCCTGGGCTAAAACTTATCACTGTAAGTTTGAGCTGCCCAGGACAGAACACTACACTGAGCTCATTAAAACAGCTCATGATGGGATTGACCAAAACGATGGATTATGTGAATATCTCAATACATCCAAAGTGCTGAAAAGGGACATGTGAGAGATTTCGTGCCGCCCAAGTCTAGGATTCAGTCTCAGAACTCGGTCTCGGGTCGTGGTTTTACTCCATTAGTGTTCGCTCGCCGTCATTTAGGCAGCAGGGTGTGGTGTGCGCTGGCTTCCCCCACTCGCTCTGTAAGCAGAGGTGTTTATTAAAACAAGGTGAGTACAGTGGAGCGCCTGCCTCCCCCCCAGCAACACCAGACCCACGGCTCAGACGTACACCTCCACACCTTCCTGCACATGGCAATGATCAGCAAACACTCGCTTCCTACCGGCCTCACAAAACACTCCACGATAATTACTTCAAATGAATCCGGTTAACGAGATCACTGTCGGTCTGTGTGTACAAGCTAATTCATCGCTTTACAGGTCTGAAGTGTAGACACAAAGGTCTGGATCCAGGAGGAAGAAGCCTTTCTCAGCTTACTGATTACCGTCTCGTTTCATCTTTCAAATGTTCCATAGTTATATTCAGAGGCCAAGAAAAGAAAGAGAAGACGAAATAAAAGAATTAGGAAAATGGTTTATGCTATTGGACCAAGCCGGGCCAAAACCACTAGACTGAAAGCATGTGCCTATTTCATTCTGTTATATATGCACTAAATCAGAAAGGACATCTAGCATCTACCGTCTACCACAGGTCACGTCCTGCTGGAACCAAACAGAGACTCTGGAGTGGAGTTAAGACTCAGTGAGACGTAGAAATGAGATCACAATACGCTTCTCTGAGTATATCATGAGAACTAGAACAGCAACATCACAAACAAATGACATTTGCACAAATGATGGAGGATCTGCAGGACAGTCAGGTAATTGCATCCTGTCAGCACACTATGATGCTACTTATTCATTCATTTTTGTTCCTTCTTAAATTGGTTATTCTTGAAAATGTGTAATTTTAATGGCGCTACTGTTTCAGAAAATGTGAATTTTCATCACATCAGGCGCCCTGATCATCAGACACTGCTGAGGAGTCATTTGATGTGTGTGCATTAATGACAAATCATGAGCTGATCAAGTTTAAGGATCGACCAAAAACCGATTCTCATTTTGTTGACCATCAAATCTCACTTCAAGGCGTACGTGTGTGCGTTTCCATGTACGCTAAACTTGCCCAAAACAGTTACAGGCCTTTCCACCGCAGCCAATCCTCTTGCCAGTGTAATAGCGAGACGTGCATTATGCATTTCACATGCTTTTCCAGTCCGGCCACTGATCTCATCCGCTTGGCACCGTTTGGAAGGGAAGAAGACACGGCCTGGAAAGCGCAAAACAAAAACCCCCAGCGCCTCAGCGGCCCAAACCGCAGCCAGCGTCTGCCGAGGCGCTCAAGCGCGTCCCCCTGAAACAAAGCCCGGACCCTCGTCTCAGTGAGGGCCCGCACGTCCCGCCTGCTCCAACTGGCTCCGGCTGAAAGACGCTTTCAAGAATATCAGAGGGAGGCGCTTCGGCACATCTCGCCTTCAAAAGCCAAGTCTCTGCGAGCGCCGACGTGCACAACAGAGTCTCAGAGCATCCAGTAGATGGCACTTTGGTTACAGGCTCAGACTCTTCTGTCTGTCCTAAAGGAGGCTGGGCTGCACACGGTCCAGAACCTGCCGCCCCCTCGACTGCAAAATAAAAAAATAAAAAAAAAAAGAGGAAAAAAAGCAAAAAGGCAGCGTGTTCAGTCTCATCACAGCCATGCAGATGTGCTGCTTTCTCTCCTGCAAAGCTGCCCACTAGCCAAGAGCACTTTCTCTATTTGTATGTCAATGTTTAATGACACCCAACAAATCCATCAACACTGGCACTGCTCCAGACTCAGGAAGTGTCACAGTGTGCACACACACACACACACACACAACTCAGTCAAACACACATGTATCAAAGAACAGATATGCACACCAGACATATAAACATACACTGATGAGCCAGAACATAATGAGTAATATGCAAATATACTGAAAATGCTGTTGGTGTGTCAGTCCTCCCTGTGCCACCAAAGCAGCTCTGACCTGGATTCTGAAGATGTCCAGTGGGATCTAGCATCTGGCATTAGCCCCAGGTAAGCGAACAGTTGATTCTCATAATCGACATGTAGAACGTGGGAGAAACGGGGAGGTTTAAGACCCGAGGAGCTTGTTGGGTACTCTTCATCAACAGTGGCCCTACTGACTTTAGATCTTAATCAACTATCTCAGAGTCAGATCAGTGGTGACTCCACAACTTACAGGACCTGCTGCTAATGCAAGAGACACAACAGGACATCTTCAGTGGTCTTGCAGAGTTTATGACTCAAAGGGTCAGAGCTGTTTTGGTGGCACAAGGAGGACCAACATCACATTAACCCTTTAACGTTCTGCTTTTCATATCTTATCTATAAAAGGTGATAAACTTAACTCAAACTTCATAGTGCCATCTCTACCAACTGGTAGAGATATGTTTGGCTAAAGGTCACTAGAATTGCAAATTTTGTTGTCTGAATGCAAACCAATATCTCTGTAGCACCACAAGAATAAAGTGAATCAGATTATTTAGAACACCACAAAATGTAAAAAAGTTAGCATGTATATAAACACAGTGGTGCTTGAATGTTTGTCAACTCTTTAGAATGTTCTATATTTCTGCCTAAATATGACCTAAAACATCATCAGATTTTCACACTAAAAGAGAACACAGTTAAACAAATCAGACACAAATATTATACTTGCTTTATTTATTTATTTAATATGACATATCTGTGAGAGGCAAAAGTATGTGAACCTCTAAGATTAGCAGTTAATTTGAAGGTGAAATTAGAGTCAGGTGTTTTCAATCAATGGGATGATAATCAGGTGTGAGTGGGCACCCTGTTTTATTTAAAGAACAGGGATCTATCAAAGTCTGCACTTCACAACATGTTTGTGGAAGTGTATCATGACATGAACAAAGGAGATTTCTGAGGAGATCAGAAAAAAAGCTGTTGATGCTTATCAGGCTGGAAAAGGTCACAAAACCATCTCTAAAGAGTTTGGACTCCACCAATCCAGAGTCAGACAGATTGTGTACAAATGGAGGAAATTCAAGACCATTGTTAACCTCCTCAGGAGTGGTCGACCAACAAAGATCACTCCAAGAGCAAGGCGTGTAATAGTCAGCGAGGTCACAAAGGACCCCAGAGTAACTTCTAAACAACTGAAGGCCTCTCTCACATTGACTAATGTTAATGTTCATGAGACCACCATCAGGAGAACACTGAACAACAATGGTGTGCATGGTAGGGTTGTAAGTAGAAAGTCACTGCTCTCCAAAAAGAACATTGCTGCTCATCTGCAGTTTGTTAAAGATCACATGTACAAGCCAGAAGACTATTAGAAGAATGTTTTGTGGACAGATGAGACCACAATAGAACTTTTTGGTGTAAATGAAAAGTGTTATCTTTGGAGAAAGGAAAACACTGCATTCCATCTGTGAGACATGGTGGTGGTAGTATCAGGTTTGGGCCTGTTTTGCTGCATCTGGGCCAGGACAGCTTGCCATCATTGATGGAACAATGAATTCTAAATAATATCAAAGAAATCTAAAGTAAAATGTCAGGACATCTGTCCATGAATTGAGTCTCAAGAGAAGGTGGATGTATCAAGACAACGACCCTACACACACAAGTCATTCTACCAATGAATGTTTAAAGAACAGTTACCAGAAATGTTTAGTTGCAGTTATTGCTGCAAAGGAGG
This sequence comes from Crenuchus spilurus, assembly GCA_036984385.1. Taxonomy (NCBI): domain Eukaryota; kingdom Metazoa; phylum Chordata; class Actinopteri; order Characiformes; family Crenuchidae; genus Crenuchus; species Crenuchus spilurus. The sequence goes on from BRDA01000552.1 coordinate 10,934, forward strand.
GTCACACCAGATACTGAAAGAAAAGGCTCACATACTTTTGCCTCTCACTAATATGTTATATTGGATCATTTTCCTCAATAAATAAATGATGGAACATAATATTTTTGTCTCATTTGTTTATCTTGGTTCTCTTTATCTGCTTTTAGGACTTATAGAGAACACTTGTGGTTTCTGTTGAGATTTGACCATAAAGTGTCATCTCAACCATTTGGTATAGGTGTATATAAAAAACACTGATTGTATATATTATTGTAACAGTAGAATGAAGCACAATAGCATAACATAATAATAGTAATGATAGCAAACGGTTATGACAAAGTGTTCTGGCTCATCAGTGCAAAGACACAAATATACAAACACACAAGCATACACACACAACCAACCAAGCCAGTCCACTCACTGTCCACTATGTTACCTTGTAGATGTAAAGTCAGAAACAGCAGCTCATCTGTTGCTACAGGTTGTTGCACTATTTTCAGTCCAGCAGTGACACTGAGGAGTTTAATAGCATCAGCAGCTCTGCTCATATACATGTACCAGTGCAGCACATACTAACTCACCACCACCATGTCAGTGTCACTGCAGTGCTGAGATTGAACCACCTGCTCTGTGGGGGGTCTTGACCACTGAAGAACAATAGAGTATAGAGTGAAGCAGATGAATTACAGTCTGTACAAAGTGCATCTGTGTGGTCAGTGGAGATAAAATATACAATGAGTGAAGATACACAATCACACACACACACACACACACACACACACACACACTCAAACATAAACATACAAATAGGCATCATCCTGCAGACGGCTGATGTAGATTAACTTCTAAATCTAAACCTTTATTAATACAAAACTCTCAGCATGCACTCAGCCTCAGCTTCTCCACTGAGACACTTACATGATGGATTTGAGATTTCAAACGCTCAATTAGATTCAAAGTCTGGAAGGAGATAAAATATAAGACAAAAAGCATCAGAAACACTTCAGGTTTAAGTTTGGGGTACATAAGACCACCACAGGTCCAGTTATTTTCATCTCTGAGTCACTGGGAGTTGAGGAGGTTATGGCGTGATACTAAACGGCAGCAGCCCTGCTGTAATATGGTCAGCGTGTAAAGCGGTATGGAAATGAAGGTGGAGGCCTAGGAGCTGCGGCAGAGATGTCTATGAATTATACACTACTTGAACAGGGCTTTCTGGGCTTTCTTTAATATGCAGAGCTGCCCAACTGGCCTGGCTGAGGGGGATCCATCTGCCCATCTCATACAGTTGTGTGTGTGTGTGTGTGAGTGTGTGTAGTCTTTCCCCAGAGGCTGTGCGACACTCAGAAGAACTGGCCACACACATCATAAGCACACAGTCAAGACACACACACACACACACACACACACACACACACACACACACACACACACACATACACAGAGCCATAGCTTCATTCAGTTGGAATGAACAGGAAGAGCAGAAGTATGCAGATGTGCAGGAGTCAGTTGCATTTCGCCCCAGGCTGTGCCACTGACACCCAGACTGCCTTGCACCAGCATGCTGGCCTCCACTGCCTCATCTCCTTCAGCTCTGCACTTACAACTACTGCATCTATAGCTGGGATGAAAGAGGACACTGTCTAAACCTCCTACCTGTTTTTTATGCTTTTCATTTACTATTTTCTGTCCGATCTGAAGAGTAACTGCAGTTAGAGTGCAATTTTAAATCACAAAAGCTGCATTTTTACTGTAACTTCTATTAATAAGTGGGGATATTCAAGATACAAGCTAAGCCTGTAGATAAACTGGAGCAAACCAGGGTGACCCAGCCTAATATATCAGATTACATTCAAGGATCAAACCTCCAGCCAGACCAACAGCAGATATTTAGGTTATACAGTGAACCCCCGTCTATTCGCAGTTCAGCATTTGCGGATTCATCTATTCGCCGAATTATCTGTAGAACATATCTACTTGTTATTCGAGGAAAACCCACATATTCGCGTTTTGTTCTGTAGAACATATGCACTGTACAGAGAGAGAGAGAGAGAGAGAGAGAGAGAGAGAGAGAGACAGAGAGAGAGAGACAGAGAGAGAGAGACAGAGAGAGAGAGAGAGAGAGAGAGAGAGAGAGAGAAAACTTTTATTTTCTATGAATTAACACGTGTTTCTGAAGTGTTAAGGATGATAGTTTAAGGCATATGGTTGGATTTAACCATCAAAATAGGTACTTATAAGCACTTTTAGTTGGGGTTACAAATATTTGCGGATTTGTGCTATTCGAGGTAGGTTCTGGTCCCTAACCCACTGTGTACATATAAATAAATTTTAATCACAGAAGCATATTAATCTGAATAATCACAATTAGACATTTCAGCTCTAGACACTAGTCGCGTTTCCATTGCAGTTTTGCGCAAAACTTCATCGATATTCTGTTTTGTCGAAAAAACAATTTGACAAAACACGTTTCGTAATTGCGGTGTTTCCATTAAATGTGAAATACTTTTATACAATCACATGTGAATATGTGTGTTCTCGCGATAAATCATTACAAACATGGCAGCAGTGGATGAAAACACATCAGCTTTATAGATACTGCTACCACGGCACTAGCGCTCATCATCAGCCATCAGAGGAGACGGCGACTTATCGAGGCTTTGGAATGACAAGCCACTTATACTTGGGAGCGGCTACATATGCGGAGTTTTTGGGAAACTGTAGTCGATGATTTTACAGAAGAGCTGTGGATTCAACATTTTAGAATGACACACTCAACTTTTAATGAACTCTGTGATGCTGTGAGATCTCTAGTGGAGGCAGCTGCACATTGTCCAAGGATTCTCCTCGTTATTCCAAATATGCAGCGTCATCTTCATCCTCTATTTTTCGAAATTGTCATGTTTCCATTAAGCAAATATTTATGCGCAATTCTAATTTGCAATATTTCATGGTCAACGGAAACGCGACTGTATTATTTGTGCATTATTTACATATTAAGATATTATGTACATTTATATAAACTGTAATAACAACTATACACTAGTACCAAACTTACAGGGAGAGGATTACTGTGTGGTCTTTAACCAAATCCATAAAGGGTTGCCAAGGCTTGATTAATTAAGTATTTTTTTAGCTCTTTTCCATTAGCCAGACTAGGCAGCTACATTGATCATATTTATAAGATTAACTTAAAGGATCTGTTCACACCAAACTCAAGGTAAAAGAACTTAGTCCTAAAACACAATGGCAGCGTGCTACAACATGTCTTTAAAACTTTTTTGCTCAAATGTATAATGTATAATAACAGAAAAAAAAGTCCAAGCAGAAGAGACAGCAGTCATTAAAATAAGGAGTGGTTGCTGTGCATGTCTTTAGTGAAGAGGAAGAGAGTTTGGTGTATTGGAAGACGTGTTAGCGTTGCTCTTGGGGTCTGTCTTCGTTTGGTCTTTTCTTTGAAGATAACGATGACTGAACTGCGCTGCTGATTGATTTGGCCATTGATCGTGCAGGGGGCCTTTGTGTCATCCATGTCCACCATACACAAAAACACACTCGCTGTGTAGGACACGGCATCCTGACTGTGTGTGTGTGTACGGTCCCCTGGGGCCCGTTACTGTGAAGCTGAGCAGGGAGGGGGGTCCAGGCCTCCCTCTGAAAGACCCTAATTGGAAGACCTCTGTCTCTACACCTTTTTGTATTGCTTATTTAACCACCACCACCCCACCACCACATTCTCCTCCTCCCAGACAACAGCAACGCAGCAAATAGCCAGGCTAATTAAAAGACTGGAGAGGAGTCAGTGATGGCAGCAGTGGCCAGACAGAGCCGGGATCAGGCCGGGGTCTGTCCGCTGCCCTTCTCCAGCACGAGCGTAGGTGGAACTGCGGATGAATACAAGTGCAAGACATCCAACACTGCATGGCCTGGATGACATTTTCCAGCAGCACTGACCACTCCATCAGCTCCGGCCTTCTACCACGTCTTTACCGTTGACTGCAAAGTATAAGTCTGCATAATATACTAGTACTATTACTGTACTGATATCTCATTAAAATTTCTATTTAAAAAGCATTAATCAATCATTAAATCCCCAAGAAGAGGAATACTCTTTTCTGATTGGCTGGCGGGTGTTTATTAGCTCTGTATATCGATATACACTGTATAATCAAATATTATATTCAAACAGTATTAATATTCAAACTAAAAGGCTTGAAAATGTCACTTTACATGTAATGAATATAAAATAAATGACTGTTCACCTTTCTGAAATATGAGCATAAATGACGCGTCACTATATTGTCATTTTTGATCAGTACAATCACAGCACATAAGCTTAGTGAAGATGGTGGCCTCAGTTTTGTACCCAAACACACTCCGAGTGTTCAGTGTGTGTATTGTTTTTCTGTGTGTGTATACTGTATTTGTGTGTGTGTATGGTATTTGTATGTACTGTGTGTGTGTGTGTGTGTGTGTGTGTGTGTATACTGTATCTGTGTGTGTATGTGTGCGTGTGTGTTGTATTTGTGTGTGCGTGTGCGTATGTGTGCATTGTATTTGTATGTACTGTGTGTGTGTGTGTGTGTGAGTTGTATTTGTATGTGTGTGTGTGTGTTTGCATGTATTGCATTTGTGTGTGTGTGTGTGTGTGTGTATAGTGTATTTGTATGTACTGTGTGTGTGTGCATGTATTGAATTTGTGTGTGTGTGTGTGTATACTGTATTTGTATGTACTGTATATGTGTGGGTATTGTATTTGTATGTGTGTGTATGTGTTTGTGTGTATTGCATTTCTCTCTGTGTGTGTGTGTGTGTGTGTATACTGTATTTGTATGTACTGTGTGTGTGTACTATATTTGTGTGTGTGTGTGTGTATTGCATCTGTATGTGTCTGTGTGTATGTACTGTGTGTGTATTGTATTTGTGTGTGTGTGTATTGAATGTGTGTGTGCATGTATTGTATTTGTATGTGTGTGTGTACTGTATGTGTGTGTGAGTGTACTGATGTTTATGTTACTACACTAGTGTAAGTATTGTTTACTTCTGTGCACTGAGGGCCGCTGGGAGACCACAAACAAATTTGTTGTATGTGTAAACAATTGACCAACAAACTCTGATTCTGAAAACCAATATCACAGTGATTAGCCAGTGGCAGGTTGTTCTGTCTGTGATGTTAATCAACAACTGGTATACATGTCTCACATGCTTCAACAGAACGTGTTAATATTTGTATGTAAAAGCTTCGTATAATAAAGTGGCATTTTTAATGGCACCACAGGATCGTTTGCTTCAGAAAGTGCTGACCTGCAGATGATGTTTGTTTTCAGAGCTGAAGATACAGCCACTGCTTGGACATAACAGAAAAAAGACCAGTAGTGAAAACGTGCTGGGGAACTGAATGATGGAGCTCATGTGCCATAGAGGCACTAGCAGAATTTTGGGCAAGTAAATCACATCATACTGGGGGCTATTTTCACTGCCCCAGATTAAAAATGAGTCTTCCCAGAAAGCACTCTTGGTAATATATAAAATATTTTGTTTGTGCTCCTGTAGCTGATGCTAAGTCAGTGTCAGGCTCAGCAGTGACACTCAGTGGGGGCGGGTGAGGAGAAGGGGAAGGAGAGGAAGGATGAAGGTCTGGATCGATGAAGCCAGCACAGCACTGGAGTCCCAAAGGCTCCTGCTTGCCACACTGCATGAGTGAGAGACCGGAGTGGAAACGGCGACTGACTGAAAGCCTGAGAAATGCCAGATTTAGGTTTGTTCTTGCAGGGGATGTGATATGAGGATTCATTTCAATTAGAAAATCAACAGAAATGAGTCATTTGATCTGTTAGTGTATATACAGTGCAGAGATCATTAGAAACGCCCGGTCACTGTCCAAATGTAAAAGCGTCTATATAACACAGTGGTGATCAAACACTGTAACAGTGAATGCAGGCTAGTAGCCACCATGACCAGTCTTTTACATCTAACTGGCTGCACATTTTCATTTACTGATTGTAGCAGAACCTTAGAAAAAGTTTATATTTTTAAATGCTACGTTAACATTCTACTCAACCATTTGGTAGAGCACATTTGAGTCAATATGAAGTAATGAACGTTACACTTATATAGCGCCTTTCTCAAACCCAAGGACGCTTTACAATCAACACACTCCATTTACACACACTCAGCCACACACACCGGCGAGAAGCGGCAGCCAGTTGCTCACAACGTACTCTAAACCGGAAGGGACCGTCCACCTGGAGGACTGCATCGAGCACTAGGAGGGATCACCCAGGACAGAGTGCCAACCGTATCTGGGCAAACATACATACATACATACATAAAACATACACATTCATTCATACACACAACAGGGTAATTTTAGAGTAGCCAATTCACCTGATCTCCATGTTTTTGGACTGTGGGAGGAAACCGGAGTCCCCGGAGGAAACCCACGCAGACACGGGGAGAACATGGAAACTCCGCTCAGATGTGGACTCAAACCCAAGACCTCAGCACTGAGAGGCGAACGTGCTAACCACTAAGCCACCATGCTGCACGATATATCTTACTGAACTTCACACAATGCGATTGTGCCATCTCAACCAATCGGTAGAGGTATGTTAGGTTGAAAATCATCCACTAAAGGTCAGAAATGTTCTGGTCTGAATGCAAACCAGCAGCTTCATAGACAACACAAGGAATAAAGTGAATCAAATGCTAAACCTTTTGTGCTGTGAGATGAGAGAGTTACCATAAAGCACATCTCGCTGCCTGTTTAAAGTGTACAGACGGTTTTGATTATTACCCCCCACATCCACGCCGCCCCAAATTATCATAATTTCTTCTTTCTTGTTAAGGATGTTAAAGGGTTAAAGATGGAGTCTGTGATTTTGCTAGTTTACAGATTTGCTATATTGGCTACATAGTTCAAACAGCAAAGTTTGTGTCAGCTATCCAACCACTTTGATAGGTTTGAGTCAAACGATTGGATAATCCTGATGCCTGTATAGAAAACTCCACCATCAGAGCATTTGATTTGCTGACTGCTAATGAAATGTAAAGAATACATCAATAAATATTTTTATTTTTGTGCAAAACAAACCACCTGCTCTGCCTTTAAGTTACATGTGTTGGTCTATTTGAGCTGCAAATTTAAATAAGCCCTGCTTCTAATCTGACATTTAAGACCAAACAAGTAGAACTGAGCACTACATTTCTGCTCGGCTGAAGGGCGACCTCTTGTGGCACAAATCTGAGTTGCGAGCTGAATCTACATAAAGTCCTTTCAGTGCTGTGCAGCCTGAAAAAGTCACTTCTGAAGGAAAAACGTTCTATATTTTTGCAATTCAGATGTAAACTATAGCATGTATGATTGTGTACATGACAAACTTTGATTTGATCATTTGAAGAGTTCTTACACAAAACAAAACAACATTCTTGTATTTTCATGTAGTTTCTGTATAAAAACCTTAATATCTGAGTAGCAGATTCATATCACAGAATATGTTCTCCAACAGGCTCACGGCAGAGGTCTGTACTGAATAACCATCAACAAACATGATTCAACCAATTAAAAACACACACACACACACACACACACACAAATAAGTCTCAAAAATAAATCAATCAAAACCATTGACCCTCAAAAAAACACTGGCAGTGTAAAATATCATGAGTGCAGAGCCGGTGGGTTATCCTGTGGCCTATTTGAGTGTGAAATGAAGGCAGGAAAGAGAGTGGTTGGAATCCAGGCCACCTCCTGTGTTGGAGGGGGGGGGTGCAGCCTCTCTGCCTGAGCTTGGCAACACATCACTGAGCCTCACACACACACCACACATCCACTCCACACAGCCACAGCTGTCAATCAAACAGCCTCACACCCCTCAGACTTACTGGTGTGCAAATGGGTGATCGCTTTCAAGAGCCGGACTGTCCAAGAACGCACTGGCTGAGCGTGTGTGTGTGCGCTGCATTTGTACACACTCACCCTTCGTTTCTGAAGCCTCCTGGGTGAGAGGCTTTTAGTGCTGGTGGGAGAACCTGCACGGTATGAACCATCCTCCTCTTCAGTGTCCTAGAGAGAAAGAGAGAGAGATGAGTAAAGGAGGAGGAGAAAGCCTATAAAACTATGATGTAGTACTGAGTAAGATACTGTGTGTACTGATATTCCTGCATGTTATATTTATTGCTATAAGCTGTATTATATATTATATATATTAGATATAATCTAGTGCCCATAATCAGCCTGTAGAACACTGCTGTCCCCGGTACTGAGCAGTTACTGAGAGACTGTTAACGTGCTGTGTATGTGGTTCTGTAGATGTTCTAGATTGTACATCTTTAGTGCTTATTTTCTCTGGATACTGACCGACACCCACATGGACAATATTGTGTACATTTCTCTGATGTACACTCTTAAAAATCACGGTCCTTAAAGGGTTCTTTAGCAAAGAAAATAGTTACATATAGAACCATGAACACTCAAAGAACCCTTAGCATGATTAAAGTGCTGAAAGTGCTCTTTAGATTGGTGGAGAATGTGTTCTAGATGGTTCTATATAGAAGCTGTTTTATAGAGCACCAAAAGTGGATCTGCTCATTATGATCACCCTTAAAAAAGGTTCTTTATCCAAGAAAATAGTTCCACACAGAATCATGAACACTTAAAGAACCCAAAAGGTGAAAGGGTTCTTCAGTTTAATGAGGGATGTGCCATGTATGGTTCTATATTGAAGGCTTTTGAAAATGGTTCTATATAGCCCAAAAAAAGGGTTCTTCAATTATTACAAGCTTTACATCGTAACTACAGCAGAACCCTTTTTTGGGCTATATAGAACCCTTTTCAAAAACGTTCTGTATAGAACCATCTAGAACATCAGTCTTAAGCACTTTTTTTAAGCACCAGGTTCTTTGTATGCTTGTCATTGTTGTCTTGGACCCATATCACTGTACTCTATCAGCAGTTCTGCTCTGCTACCAGGTACAACCTCGTTAGAGCAATTAACAACCTCTTAACCTTCTAATCCCACCATAACAGCACAACCAGGAACACCACCTTTAACAGCACACACTGCGTAACCCAGCGCGGGCACGCACGCACACATCACTGTCCATCATCCAAACTTCTCTGTCTCGTCACGATCTGTTTTGTTTTAGCTAAATCAAAGAAGGCACCAATCAGAAATTTGCATCAGATGAGAAAGAATCCTCGGTGGACCGGGCTGCGCAGACCCGTGGCCTGACAGTTCACGTCACGATTGTCTTATCAAAGCCATCAGTGTTATGGAAACATACACCTCGTTACGTTAAGCTTTGAACAAATCACTCACTCATTGATGAAATATGCAAAAAAAAATATGAAGGGGCATCTCGGAGCGAGGGTACGACATGACAGCCTATCGCCAGAGGCAGCCTTGTTAAAAATGTATACTCCTGAACAAAGTGCTAAGCAGGATTCACACGTCTGTGTAAAACCCTGAGCTCACACCGGCACTCAGTCACTGCAGAGAAGTGTGTGCGTGTGCGTGTGTGTAAATGACAACATTTGAGAAACTCACCTTCTGTCTCATCCTGTCTTTCACACCCTGGAGGCCTTTTTTGGCATGAACTTTGGCCTTTTTGGGGAAGAATAAGCAGAAACAAACGGCCCAGATAAAAAGGTAAGTGATTAAATGCATTATTTGGTTTCTGTCTCTATGAGAAACTCAATAGCAGTAACAGGGATGCAGTGATCTGAGAATATTGGATTCTGTTACATAATACTGAGTCAAATTTAACAGCCGCCAATATAATTCATCGTATTAAGCCTTTCATGCATAATAATGCATGTAGTCACTACAGTGGATATTTGTTTATATAACACTAGAACACCACCTGGAGGCCAGTACTCGCAGGTGCAACAAAACACACAGTAAACAAAAATGACTGAGTGATAATCAGGAATGCATCCTCAGGGATTTCTGTAAAAATTTTCTACAAAAAACGTCCTTTAGGGTAAATTAAAGTCCAATACAAAAGCAGCATAATTAAATTTAACCATGTGCCAACTACAGTGGACAGCCTGGATCCTTAAATGCTACACAAATAGAATTTGTCAATATAATAATGTTTACAACAATACAGTTTTTATTTTAAATTCACAGTATTTAGGATTTTGCCATACTGCAATGTTGTGACATAAGCATTTGTTACTCGTGTGACAACACTGACATTTGTCTGATACACTAAAGCCTGAGCATTTGCACATTTTGCTATAATACAGCAAACATTAATCTGCTTTTATTTTGTAAAACAAACAGTCAAACATTTTGAGGATGAGTGAGGAGATAAAAACAAATATTAGGAGAGAACTGGCTCTATAAAAGAGAGAATAAGAACTGGCTCTGTAAAAGAGAGAATGTGTGTTAGCCTGTAGACAATAAAATAAAAATGTGTTTTAGTTTTAAGGAATTTTATTATTATTATTGCAGCAGCAATATATTACCAAAATACCGTGATATCTGAGCTCATATCGCCCTTCCCTAGTCAACACGGCTTTATTACAGCCACCAAAGGGGCTTTTCCACACAACTCAACTGTGTCAATAATAAAAAAAATACTTTATGGTATAAAAACAGCTTCAGGGAGAATCTGGAGAAATATCAGTTTGAAAACAGTCAAAATTCCCAAATGACACTGTTATAGTGATATGAGATGACCCAAAGCACTTTCTATTAGGACTTCTTAAATCTACCCCCACCCTGTCTTACAATAAATATCATTTAAAATCATCTTTCAAATCTAAGCATCAATTCAATGCCAGGACATTTTTTACTTATCTGCCAATTTCAATTGATTTCAAATATCATTGTGCAACATCCCACAAATCATTATAACACTAATAAGACCCTGGAAGAGCTCTGAAGTAACTTATCCGTCATAACACTGCAGTTTATAGAGCAATAAATTACATGGCACATTACAGATGACACATTTCACTAAAAACAGACCCAACATTTTGATTCTACAGTTAAAACTTACAATCTTGTATGCAGACTTCACAGCTGGACTGGCTTTATTCACTCCTCTCTATACAGAAAAAAACAATTATTTAACCATAACATATGAAAATATACCAACATATATCAACATACACCGCTGACCAAATCCAAATACAAACGGTAATTAGTGAAAACTATAATTTAATGGACATGTATATGATGTTTAAACATAAACACAGCTGACCACATACTGTCTGGAATCATTATCAGGTGAATAAACGGCTTGTGCCTTAAGCAAAAACTTTAACGACAGTGCCCCAAACGTAAGTCAACTTTTAGCAAATACTCGCTTGACGCCATTAAAACAAACTATTAAATAGGCCTGTTCTCCAGAGAGTGCTTGTCCATGCGTGCAGTACTGGTCACATTTCAGTCAGGGCACTGTGTGGTGCTGAATGTAAAGTGTACATTGGTCCACTGGTCTACCACACACTGGGCTATTTCACAAAGCAGGATTTCTTTCTAAACGTGATGATTTAAGCCAAAAGTTTAGCCTGCCCACGTAAACCCTTCTCTAGTCCTTAAGAGTTCTTTACATTTAAAGACTAAATAGTATATAAAGTGTATTGGCTCAAACTACCGTTAATGCAGTTATTGGTTATTTTTTCCATTACTCAGAAAACTTACTGTTATACTTAACTGTGTGTTACTGCACCGATAAAGCTGGCTGGGATGCATTTTGCACATTTAGTACCGGGCTACATTTTGCACATTTAGTACCGGGCTACATTTTGCACATTTAGTACCGGACTACATTTTGCACATTTAGTACCGGACTACATTTTGCACATTTAGTACCGGACTACATTTTGCACATTTAGTACCGGACTACATTTTGCACATTTAGTTCTGGACTACATTTTGCACATTTAGTTCTGGACTACATTTTGCACATTTAGTACTGGACTACATTTTGCACATTTAGTACTGGACTACATTTTGCACATTTAGTACTGGACTACATTTTGCAGATTTAGTACTGGACTACATTTTGCACATTTACTACTGGATTACATTTTGCACATTTACTACTGGATTACATTTTGCACATTTACTACTGGATTACATTGAGCATATTTAGCACTAATTTAGAGTTAACATGCATACTACTGGATATTTAGCACTTAGTACTGTGTCAAATTTAATAGGAAACTTATGGAGCATCTTGAACTGTTATGAACTGTTAAGGTGTATCAACTCTGCTTGCTTCTAAGATCTGGACATTACAGAACACGGTGATACATCACTGATACAGGACGCACCAACAATCGTGTTCTTATTAAAACCATCCTGCTATTATAAAATCACAGAGTAACTGCAGCAGTACTACACCAACATGCTAACAGTGGAAATCCATCCCAAACCCTTGACCAGCAGGACGGAGGTGAAGGCCTCTCTTATGGATTTGTGTCAGTCAGAAGATGTGATCTTTAAAGGAAACCTTTTGAAAACGGTACTCCGGAGAACTAATTCGGTGCAGGCTGATGGGTGGCGGGAAAAAGAGAGAAGCAAGGCTTCCAGGGGGGGCTTTTCTCTCCTTCAATCTATTGAGTAATGGCTGTGTTTCCTGCCAGAATCCATGTGTCATCTCAGATGACTGGCTGTCACATCATATCAACTCTGTCTCAACATCTCAACCGTCCCGCGCGCACACGTTCCCTGCCTGCCGCTTCTTCCAGCCGCGCTTTTCCGGACTCCTCGCACGCTTCAAGAGCAAGTGGATATGTTTGCTTAACTGGCGCGAGAGAGCGAATACAATCCAGCCATCAGGCTCAGCTACTGAGCTGGAAATGAAGATTCTTTTAATGAAAGAATTAATGAGGAACTGCTGCTTACCTTCACTGTGTGCATCCACTGCTGATAGGACCTGGAATTACCTGACAAACAATGAGGCATGAAAACACCCATCAAACACACAAAAGCAAAGCAACCCAACTGTCATCTCAGCAGAACTTTCTGAGCTACAGAACACTCACAAAATAAAGGTTCTTATATGGCTGAGACATAGGGTTCTAGACAAAAGAGAACCGTTATTTATTTATTTTTATTTATATTTAATTGAGAATTTTCAAGGTACACTCTTAAAAAATAGGGTTCTTCAAGGGTTCTTTAGTAAAGAAAATATAGAACCATGAACAATAAAAGAACCCAAAGGAATCTTTGCATGGTGCAATGGTTCTTCACCATGACGAGAAATGTGATATAGATGGTTCTATACAACATCAAGCTTGTAATTATAGGACCCTTTTTGGTGCTACATAGAACTTTCAAAAGGCTTCTACACTCTTTAAAAAAGGTGGTTCTTCAACAGTTCCTTAGTAAAGAAAATGGTTTTACATAGAACCATGAACAACCAAAGAACCCAAAGGGTTCTTCACATTGATGAGAAAATGTGTTATAGATGGTTCTAGATCTTAAATCTGATTAATCCAGATTTTCTTTCATTTGTTTGGAACTGAGGCTAACAGAGTCTTGATGTGATTTAGAGGTTTTTTTACACGGAAAAGCCCCGTTTTTGGCAGCTGTATTTTAAGACTGTGTGATTTTATTTTGGGAGAATTTACCTAAAAACTGGCCACTTTATGTTAATGTGACGTTCCTCACTCCTGACCTGAAGGACTATTTCAACAGTAAAAGTGCTGCATATTCACTTTTCTTCCTCTCTTTCTTTTTCCACCTCTGAACAGAACATTTGACACTCACTTCCACAGAAGCCCCCCTCTGTGATCTCCTCCTCAAAGACGTCTGTGAAACCTCTTCCTGCGTTTAATTTGGCCAGTCTGCCATCAATGAACTGCAACCATAAATCAGAGTAGCAGAGGTTATGAGAGAGAGGGAGAGAGAGAGAGAGAGAGAGAGAGAGAGAGGGAGAGAGAGAGAAAGAGAGGGAGCGACAGAGAGAGAGGCACAGACAGACAGACAGAGAGAGAGAGAGAGAGAGAGACAGACGGAGAGAGAGAGAGACAGAGAGACAGAGAGACAGAGAAAGAGCGAAAGAGAACACACCACAACAATTCCACTGTTCTGGATATGTTCTCTGAATCGTGTGTGTGTGTGTGTGTGTGCGCGCACGCATGCACACGTGCATGTTTCTATAATTCACATCAGGTGAAGGATTAACAAAGCAGACGGGCATGTTGTGTTTGCAATGCTTTGTGGGAAATTCAATTTCCTCTCTCGTCACATACAGGTTATAAAACAGCATCCAATAAAA
>BRDA01000552.1:25805-56832 GCA_036984385.1 Crenuchus spilurus
ACTGTGTTTGTAAAAGCTTTAGACAGTGGCAAAGATACTGAAAAGACCTTTGTTTGGATTTACTGGACATGTGGGGCAGTTTTCCACCATCAAAAAGGTGGGACATTGGGCCAAATGTTTGTGTCAGGTATGTGCATAGATTAATAATATGAATAATAATACCGGTACTAATAGTAATATTAATAATATTAGAATAATATTAGTAATAATAATAATACAAAGAATAAAATTCAGCAGGAAGTATACGTTTTGATTCCGGTTATTGAAAATTTCATTTCAAGCAGCAAAATAAGAATCTGAGGAAAAGGTGTGTGTAGCTTTCCACATTGAACAGTATCTCCAGGGTTCAAGGCTTTGTGTTGGGCACTGATGGAGAATAACTTCATTATAGCAACTTTAATGAGTAACAAGAGCACAGGGCTCAGCCTGCGCTGCCTGACCCCCTAATTAGAGCACATAATCAGACCAAATTAGCACCCAGCCAAATCCCCCACTTATCCCCTTCCTTCAGGATCACATTACACACATTGCGCCTCTGTTCCCTTAACTGGCTATTCACTTCACGTCCAGACAGAGGCCTTCAATGCTGCATGTGTTTGTTTATCCTGGAACATATGATAAAGGTATATTAAATATAATTCTGCTAAACTACAGCACTGCGACTATAGATAAGCTATCTGCTAGCTGCAGATATGAAGCAGGTATAACAGCAGTTACTAGTGAAGTCTAACGCACACAACAGTTAGGAGAACTTCAAAGACTCAAAGGTTTAGTTCAACAGTGCTTTATAGTCTAAACACATTAAAATATTGTGGGAAAAGTTCATTTGCACCGTTTTTGTTTTAAAGTTTACACTGTTTGAATAGCAGTTTACTCAAATTAGTTTTAAATAACCAGCCTGTGCACACAAATCACATTTACGGGCACATCTGCAGGCTGGTTATCAGTGTAGCTGCTGTAGAACAATGTTAGAGCTCCCCCTAGTGTCAGTATCACCACTCTGCAGGCAGCCTTATCAGTGTAGCTGCTGTCGAACAATGTTAGAGCTCCCCCTAGTGTCAGTATCACCACTCTGCAGGCTGGTTATCAGTTTAGCTGCTGTTGTAGAACAATGTTAGAGCTCCCCCTAGTGTCAGTATCACCACTCTGCAGGCAGCCTTATCAGTGTAGCTGCTGTAGAACAATGTTAGAGCTCCCCCTAGTGTCAGTATTATCACTCTGCAGGCAGCCTTATCAGTGTAGCTGCTGTAGAACAATGTTAGAGCTCCCGCTAGTGTCAGTATCACCACTCTGCAGGCAGCCTTATCAGTGTAGCTGCTGTAGAACAATGTTAGATCTCCCCTAGTGTCAGTATCACCACTCTACAGACAGTCTTATCAGTGTAGCTGCTGTAGAACAATGTTAGAGCTCCCCTAGTGTCGGTATCACCACTCTGCAGGCAGCCGTATCAGTGTAGCTGCTGTAAAACAATGTTAGAGCTCCCCCTACTGTCAGTATCACCACTCTACAGGCAGTCTTATCAGTGTAGCTGCTGTAGATTAATGTTAGAGCTCCCGCTAGTGTCAGTGTCACCACTCTACAGGCAGCCTTATCAGTGTAGCTGCTGTAGATCAATGTTAGTGCTCCCCCTAGTGTCAGTGTCACCACTCTACAGGCAGTCTTATCAGTGTAGCTGCTGTAGATCAATGTTAGTGCTCCCACTAGTGTCAGTGTCACCACTCTACAGGCAGCCTTATCAGTGTAGCTGCTGTAGATCAATGTTAGTGCTCCCACTAGTGTCAGTGTCACCACTCTACAGGCAGTCTTATCAGTGTAGCTGCTGTAGAACAATGTTAGAGCTCTCCCTACTGTCAGTATCACCACTCTACAGGCAGTCTTATCAGTGTAGCTGCTGTAGATCAATGTTAGTGCTCCCACTAGTGTCAGTGTCACCACTCTACAGGCAGTCTTATCAGTGTAGCTGCTGTAGAACAATGTTAGAGCTCTCCCTACTGTCCGTGTCACCACTCTACAGGCAGTCTTATCAGTGTAGCTGCTGTAGATCAATGTTAGTGCTCCCACTAGTGTCAGTGTCACCACTCTACAGGCAGCCTTATCAGTGTAGCTGCTGTAGATCAATGTTAGTGCTCCCACTAGTGTCAGTGTCACCACTCTACAGGCAGTCTTATCAGTGTAGCTGCTGTAGAGTAGATCAATGTTAGAGCTCCCACTAGTGTCAGTGTCACCACTCTACAGGCAGTCTTATCAATGTAGCTGCTGTAGATCAATGTTAGTGCTCCCCCTAGTGTCAGTGTCACCACTCTATAGGGAGATAAAAGACAAGACAGGCAAACTTATTCTGTCAAGTCAACACATTTTTTGTTACTTATAGTTCTATTTTATCAGATACAAAGGAAGACACCCAACACTCTAAACATTAGCATTGGTCATGCTCTGGGCACAGTTACGGCCTGGTGTTTTGGGACCAGGACATGTGATTGGAAGGTTGCTGGTTTAATCACCTGGCAAGACATGACTGAAGCCATCTTGAGCAAAGCACTTAACCACCAATTGCTCCCTGGGTGACATGGATAGGGGCTGCCCATCGCCCCCTTGTGTGTTCACTAGTGTGTGTGTGTTTCACTGCACATATGGGTTAAATATGCAAACACATTAGTCAATGATTGTGCACTTTCACATTCATACTGGTGGATCACCACTACAGCACTTACTGTGCACTGTAACTATCATCATGATGCTTATGTAATTCATCCATGCATTTGCTATTTGGTCAATGCACAGATCAGTTGTGTTTAGCCGTTTTTAGTGTTTCTAAAGATGTAGCACTTCTATAATCTGCTATTACACACAAATTCCTTGGTGGCTTCAACTGTGGAGACAGTCATTGGACAAGAGAAACTACTGTTCTGCTACATTAACTCCAACATTGTACTCAACCACTTGGTAGAGCACATTTGAGTAAGTATATCTGATTGAACTTCCCACAATTTGATTGTACCATCTCTACCAATCGGTAGAGGTATGTTGGGCTAAAAAACATCCACTAGATCCAACACACCTGAGCCTGCTATTAAGATGACCATTCATTACCTGGCTCAGGTAATACCAGAGCAGATCTGAAGCTATGCAGGTTGGTAGATCTCTAGAACCAGACCAGGCACCCATCATTATATTCAAAATATGTTTTCCATCATCGTACAGAAAATCCAACTTCATTCAAGTGTAGCAAAAGTCAGGCTTTTATGCACATTTTCAACACTGAATGCAATGAAAGCTCACTACATGCTATTATAACTGCTTCTAAAGCCAAGCAGCACAGCGCAGAGAACAGAACGGGATACTACTGAATGAGAAATAACAAAGATGCAATTAGAAATCTCAGTGTGTCATCCTACACAAAGCAGCAAACAGTTATGAGAGCTGTGAATCGGTGCCAGTTAACTAAAATAGGGCAAACTGGAACGTGTGTGTGTTGGGAGTGCATGAGTGCACAAAACTTTCTCGCAGGCACTGTGAACGTGAAGTAGCATAAGAGCAGAAGCAGAACGGTGTGTGTGTGTGTGTGTGTGGGTTTGGTGGTGGTGGTGGGGGGTCAGAGACAGAAAGCAGGTCGATGCTGACAGGCTTCCCCCGCATTCTCTTGGCAGCTATCCTCCGCTCGTTTCTCGGCAGGGCTGGCCTCCGAGCGGATGCAGTTCATGGTCAGAACGGGGCACGGCGGCGCTGGCCTTTCTCAGCACGGCCGGCCTGCAGATAACGGTTCTCCCCGAGCTACTGCACAGACGGGAGGGCTGCGTGGCTTTGAACTGCTGGTCACTATCTCAAGAAAAAAAAGGGTTGTGTGGATGGAGCGTCAAAGACAAAGGCAGTGATTAAGTGCACATCAGCTCTTTCCAGAGGATAAATTAAAACTTATCCATTCAAGTGGAGGGAGGAGGGTGGGCTGAGGCCTATAAATAGAAAGAGAATTAGAGAGAACCTCTACGCATAGAGAGAGAGCAGAAAATGTAATTGTAATCAAAATGGGGCTTATTTTCAGACAATAGTGAACATATTCTCAGCAACAATAATTAAAGAGTAACTATAGCAAAAATACACAGAGGGTCAAATTCAATCACGTTTCAGCACATGTAGAAAAGCTCGTAACACTCAACTTAGCATCTGACTCCCACCAATCAGTGCGCAGACATCCTTGTGAAAGCCCCGCCACTCCCCTTTGCCGTGGAGCTATTCACAGTAGACAAAACAGACATTATCAGACATCACAAACTATATCACAGTCAGTGGCAGAGTGATAAAGATCACCAGATGCCATCTCTCATCCACTGTAATAAGGCTCTACAACAAGTCTCCATTACCGCAGATGTGTGCTCAGTCACACACACTACTGTATTGTTTAGGTGATACACACCAAGCAACACATCAGCCTGCTACTCTTATCACACTTTCTAATTTTGTTTTTTAATGTTAATAATTTTTGCCAATTTTCTTCCCTTCCCAATGTGGTAGTAGCCAATTAACCCATCCCATCCACTAGGGGGCTCTCCCCATCACTTTGCACTATCCCTGACTCTAGGAGGGTGAAGACATGCACAAGCCTCCTCCGCTGCGTGTGATACAGCCAAAACCTCTTTTCCAACTACAGCTTGATGCACCGTCGCTGGGGAGCCAACACGCTCGGAGGAAAGCGCAGGATTCCCAGCTCCGAATGGACCAATCAGTAGATGCCTGAGCCAGCGGATATTGCAATGTGTGAGTGATGAGAGAGTGAGAGCGTCATCTACCCACCCCGACTGTTGATGGCATGACCGGGATTCGAACTCGCAGTCCTCGGGTCATAGTGTCAGCGTCTTAGCCTGCTGAGCCACTCGGGGCCTTACTGCACACTTTTAAATGCAAACACCGCTGCTACCCTCATATTCACACTCACTGTGAATTAAACTTTCTCAATCAAGTACTGCAACGTCTTCCATGCTTATGTAAACATATGTCTATTCTCTCTTATTCTAATCTACAACAAATGTTTGTGGACATCCCTTCTAATGAATGCATTCAGCATCTTTAAGTTGTCACCATTGTTGCGTACAAATGTGCGCACACAGTTGATACTGCCAACAGAACTCAATAAACTCAATAGCCAGTATGATACTCAGGAGCAGATAAACACAAAACTATTGGCCCAATACTTAATGCCATGTGTGGGCTAGAGGGGTATAATCACCCCTGCACTGACCAGTGGAACAGTGGAACAGTGTTGTGAATGATGGTGCTCCACCCAGTATTTTTGGGATGAGTTGCTGATGAGGATCATTCAACATCCTGACCTCACTGATGCCCTTTTCACTGCAACCAAATCCTCAGAGCAATGCTCCAAAATCTAGTACAAAGTCCTCTCTGGGCAGTAAAAGATGGTTACGCCAACAAAAGCAGAATACTCTTCAACACCCCTGACTTTTGAATGATCAGGTGTCCATATAGTGTTCATATACTCCTCCTTAACACTGTAAATTTACGTTTATGTGCAGTTCTAGTCTTACTGCTGACATTTCCTTTGGGATCAATAAAAGCTTGGCTGATCGTCTTTACCTGCTATTGCTTTTATTGTTGTTATATGGCTTGAATAAGACATTGCAAAGATGGCCCATCAAGCAGCTTATAACTACTTAGATCCATTTTATTTTGGGGGGGAAAAAATTAACATAGGAGGGCACGGTGTCCTGGTGGTTCGCCTCTCGGCACTGAGGTCTTCCAAAGTCTTGTTTCCTCAGGTCAGGTGAATTGGATGCTCTAAATTGCCCTGGTGCGAGTGTATGCCCAGTAATAGATTGGCATCCTGTCCTGGCAACAAGTAAATTAGTGTAATACCCTGCCCAGTGAAGGAGTAAGGGGACTCTCCATGACCCTGGTCAGGATTAAACAGTTTGGATGGATGGATGCAATAGTTTATATATAAATTATCTGTAAAAACTACACGTTGTTGTTTGTTGTCTTAAAACAGCATCTATGTGTCTATTCAGCCTACAGCAGTGCAGCTCGGCCCAATCATGTTACAGAACTGAAATTGCCCTGATTATTAAAAATGTAATTATATAGGATAATTACTATATAGGACAAATATAGGATATGTTCTATTAAATGGAAATAAAGGGAATATTCCTAGATTCAGCACTAAGTGTTAATTTCACAAGGTGGGCAGCCTGTTCATTATTTCTTCTTCTAACACTTCAACACAAATCCTAATCAGCAGCTGATTATGACACCGATCTCACACCGTGAACTGAGAGAAGTCACAGTAGGACAAAGCCAGGTTGGCTTCTAGCTGAAGCAGAATCCTTGCAGGTGTGGCAGAGAGCTAATGAGGCTGTGAGTGTGTCTTTTCAATCACTGCGACCGTACCTGTTTGAAGAGCTGCAGGTTCACAGCCATCTCGAGGAAACCCCTCATGCTGCTGGAGCGGTGGGCCATGAAGCTCTCCTCGCAGAACGTGATTGGCTCTCCCTAGAGAGACAATAAAGCTGACTTTAGTGGCTGTGATTGGCTACATGTGAAGCTTGCGTCCATCTCTATTGACGGTATCATCACCACAACTCATTGCAATCCATTACATCATGGCAACACGTCCTCAGCACATGTAAACGGCCACAGAGAGACGTTTTCGTTTATAGGTCTGCACGGGTATGCAAATAGGCACATCAGTGTACATGCATATGCATATTTTCACCCTGCATATGATTTATTTGGGGATGAGATAGCATGACCTCAGTCAGGCACTTCCTTTAAATGAATGCAAGCTATTTTCATTTCCCCTCTCATGATGTTCAGACCCAATTATACATTCATTAAATTAACATATACAACAGCTAAGATACTGTCTTAGATCTGTCAGGCTGTGAGCTTGCGGCTGGAGATGCTGATGTGCTTTTGCTAATAAAAGCTAATGTTGAAAAAGAACAGAAGATGTGTTGCAAGGATCAATAACACAAGCGGGCGAGTTCCACAGCAGAGTTTAATGACCTATATACAGTAAGACTGCGATTGCCACCTCTTGCATGGAAGCTCATTATCATTTGCCTGCACCGTTTCATTTACAGTTCAGTTGAATTTCGGAGCTTTGCAGAGCTTCTGGCGTGAAGGCACATGGACTTCAGAAAGACAATGTAACACAGAACCGTACGCCAGTGATGTAATTGTTTACTTGCCGACATTTCTTTCTGATATTTGAGTCAAATAGCTAATGTGAAATCTATAATAGTCAGAATAGCTCTCATAGGCCAGCTTGCTATATTGATCTGATTTTTGTACCTCCTACCAGCCCCCAAAGTACATTAAAGCCATCTCATCACATCTATACTCACTGTGCACGTCACCATACAGGTGCACTCTGTAGTTCTGCAATTACAGACTGTAGTCCAGATGTTTCTCTGCATACTCTGTTCACCATGTTCTTTAACAGACCCCCACAGAGCAGGTGAATCATTCTCAGTGACACTGATGTGGTGGTGGTGTGTTAGAGCTGCTGGAGATGTTAAACACTGTGTCCACTCACTGTTCTCTATTAGACACACCTACCTTGTTGGTCTTGTAGATGTAAAGTCAGAGACAGCAGCTCAGGACAGTTTGTGTTGGTCCTCTAGTCCTGATACTGTTGACTGGCTATTTTAGGTTTGTGGATTATTCTCAGTCCAGAGTTGATGCAGCTCTGCTGTCTCTGATCCACTCACACTAGCACAACACCAACACACCACATGTACAAACATTTGTCTAATATTAAATAGATGTTAAAACAGCACTGAGATGTATTAAATCAGCAGAAAAGACACCAAGTCCATGTAAAAACTGCACCAACAAAAACTTTACAAATAATAAATAAATACATTATGATGAAGCTTATTTTGTTCACATAACTAAACATGCTTTTTTGGTCAATTTTATCCCTTCCCAATGTAGTTAGCCAATCCCATCCGTTAGGACTCTTCCCATCACTTTGTAATGTCGCTGACTCTAGGGGGGTGAAGACAAGCACAAGCCTCCTCCACTGCATATGATGCAGCCACCACCTCTTTTCGATGATACCACTGATACATCATCACTTGGGAGCCTAATGTGCTCGGAGGAAAGCGAAGGATTCCCAGCTCTGAATGGACCAATCAGTAGACACCTGAGGCAGTGGACATTGCAATGTGAGAATGATATTGAGAGAGAGCGCCATCTACCTGCCCAGAGAGAGCACTGCCAATTTTTGTTCTCTTAGGCCCCGGCTGTTGATGGCAAACAGCATGACCGGGATTTGAACTCGCGATCCTTGGATCACAGTGTCAGCATCTTAGCCTGCTGAGCCACTCGTGGCCCTATAAACATGCTACTTTTAAAATCAACTGCCATTAACTCTTAAGAAATTACTCTCTTAAAAGAGATGGTTCTTTAAGGGTTCTTCAGTAAAGAAGAACCATGAACACCAAAACGGTTCTTTGCATGATGAAAGGGTTCTTTAGATTGAAGAGGAATGTGCTGTAGATGGTTCTGTATAGCAGCAAAAAGGGTTCTTCTATTATTATCTTCTATTATTACAAGCTTGACATTGTAACTACACCAGAACCATTTTGTGGGTTATATAGAACCATCTACAAAACTTTACTCATCAATCTGAAGAACCCTTTCACCTCTGAATTCTTATAAAGAACCACTTTCTTTACTAAAGAACCAGTGTACAGAGGAATGTACATATGTTAAATTCATAAAATAATGTGATTAATTGTAATTTAATATTTCAATCCTCTTAAACATACAATATAAAGTGTCGGCGAGCACATATTTGATAGTCTTTTCCCCTCTTTTAATGCAGAAGTGTGTTTTTATAGAAGACCTCTTATTTTCCAACACTTAAGCAGGGTGTTCAAACTTTTGCATACGACTGTATTAGAAGAAACTCGCCAACAAACTCCTGTCGTTTCCATTTTTTCTCACTTCTGCACAACTCAACCCAATTTGTCAAAACACAACAAATCACTTCCAAATCCAGCAAGTCCCACGATCGTGAAAATTTATTTTGTATTAAAATAGCAGCGGCAGTCCTCAGAGGTAAAAGCTCCACGTTTTAAATATTACATGGATGTGCCTTCAACTAGCAGGAAGGTCTTTCAAATTGGGAGCTCCAGCAAAGGCGAATGATTCTCGCCCAAACAGAAAGTGAATACAATTCTATAAAGATTTGATACCGCCATGCTCAATTGAGACAGTGCTTTGAAGGTTAAGAGTTGTGCAAACCCGCCTTTTTTTAACACAAGTGGGTTTTCTATTTTTTTGTGTGCGTCTAGGAAAAGTCAGCCTGTGTACACACCACCGCTCCAACATCAATTATGTATCCTCACGCTGTGGGTCTACACAAACCAATTACTCTCACCCTTTCCAACAAAGACGGGCATATTTGACAAACAGAGAGCGTACTTTGTTTTTAGCCGACGCCGGGCTTCAGACTGAAAGGAGCATTTCAGGAGTTGAGAGGGGTCTGAGAAGAATACCACGCCAGGCCTAAAAGGAGGCTTCAAAGAGACAGTCCTGGCTTTTCAACTTCTGACATTTCACTGATACAGACTGGCCCACCTTAACTCGCACCCATTTCTCCTTTCCTTTTCTTCCCCCTCCTTTTCCGCCACTCTTTACTTATAGACAGAGCATCACTCGGCTGCCTTTGAATGGCCGTTCAAGAGCTGGAAGATGACCACCTAAAGATCTTCAACATCCACTCCAAAATATTTTTATATATATTATATATATATTTATATTATATATAAATATTGTAAATGCACCATCTGCACCAATTACATTCATAAAAGTGTTATGTTATAAAAGTTATGTTTAGTCACCATGATACTCAATAACGACTTTATGAATATAAAATGCAGCTCAAAGTTAACACAATACACTTCAAATATATTCAGAAATGTATTTATCATAATAATAATAATATAATCGTGTTATTTTCAAGTCTTATTTGGCACACAAATTCTACCAAAATATAACTGATCATGCACTTATAATGCATGAGTGAATCAGTGATGTAACACGGCTAAAGATGTTTAAATTATTTTGATCAATATCACTTGTTTACATTATTGCATGCAACCGAGTAAAAGAACACAAACCCAATGACTTCAAACACACTTATAAGAGACGTCAATGAGCAGGGCCTGAAATTATCCCTGGTGGATTACAGGGTCCTTACTTAATGTTTGGGGAAATTACAGTCTACTGCAACTGATAATATACCCCAGATTCAGCTCTGCTCTTACCACCACAATACACACCACCACCACGTCAGTGTCACTACAGTGTTGAGAATGCTCCACAGCCCAAATAATACCAGCTCTGTGGGGGGGTCCTGACTATTGAAAGGAGGTTAACAAATTACACAGAGAAACAGATGGACTACAGTCTGTAATTGTACAAAAACAAAGTGAACCTGTATGTTCAGTGGAGCTAAAATGTACAATGAGAAGAACATTTTCAGATGAATCAAATTTTTTTTTGGAAAAAGGCAACACACTAACAGCACCACATTACAAATACAATGGAACCTTGACTTATGAACTTACACATTTTCCATTTTTTGCTTTATGATGCAAGCGAAGATCTGAGTTACGAGTGAGCAAACTTACGCCACTGACCAAAAGGTAGCCCAGCGAGCAAAAGTGAGTGCCAAGATCAGTGCTGAGAAGAAGAGGTAGTGCGTTGGCGCTGTGTACACACAGTTGCCTCACTAATTTTCAAAACATCTTGAAAGGGAGGAAGAAACAAACTTTGGACATGAGCTGCAAGTGAAAGTGAGGAAAGTGGCACTTAATCAAGCCAGTTTATTTATTTACATTCTCTTATTATTATTATTATTATTATTATTATTATTATTATTATTATTGTTATTTATAAAGTAAATTTTTCTTATTGAAAAACACATAAAAAAACCTGGTGTGGTTTTTGGGGGGCTTGATCAGATTAATAGCATTTCAGTTCCCTTTAATGGAGAAATTTAATTTGATATATGAGCTAATTGAGTTACGAGCTCCATCACAGAACCAATTAAACTCGTATGTCAAGGTTCCACTGTAAAGTTAAGTATTCCAGACACTAAATCTAAATATATTGTCTTTGTAAATATGTTATGTTCTTTAAAACTTAAGAAAACATGATTTATCACAACAATGTTGGCAATAAAGACTATTATCATATCAGGCAGTCCAGAGAAAGTGACGCAGAAATCGACGACTAGGGAGCTGAGACACCTGGGAGAAATCTTACAGGTTTGTATCTGAGGGCGTCTCTGTAGGAGCCAAACAGAGCGGCCTGTGAGTGCAGGAAGGCCCGAGCCACTCCACTGCCTGTAGCAGTCGACTGCTTCTTGAGTTTACTCTTTAGATTGGAGACCTTAGAGAGAGAGAGAGAGAGAAAGAGAGAGAGTTAAATTAGCACCTCTGAAATTGGTGGGGGGGACGAGGCAAAACCATTCAGGGTGTGAAGTGTCACATTTGCAGGTCACCCCCAAAAAGGAGAGAAAGAGAAAAGAAATAAAGAGAAGCCTCTTCGCTCCCCTTGTAGCTTATGTGTTGTGCTGCCGAGAGCACCTGCTGCTCTGTTAATTGAAGCAATGGCAGGGTGTGTGGGGGTGGAGCTGCCTCCCCCCCACCCTGCTTTCTGTTTTTTGAGGTAGCTGAAAGCAAAGAGACTTTGACAGGGCATCTTTCTCTTCTTCACCCCCTCCTTCCATCCTAAAAAGTATCTTGACACACATAAGCTTTAATTATTTTCTCGCTGCCACCAGCCCTGCTTTCAGGCATCGTTTGAAAAGCATTGGAAGTGTGGCATGATTTGACTGAATTCAGAGGGCACATGGCAGGGGCCATTCACAGAAACAGGAAGGAACAAAGTCTTAAAATAAGAACAACTAAAGTTTTAGGAGTAAGGACAGAGATTCACCATCAACGTCTGCAGCAGTGAAGCAAAGAATTTGCCATCATGACGATTTTTAATCATCACAGCAATGGATTCATCAGTTTTAGCAGTAAATTAATGTATGGACCATATTTTTAGCCATAAATGAATTGATTTACCATAATTCTAGTATTAAACCACTGGATTTACCATCAATTTTTACATTAAATCAAATTATTCCATAGAGTTTTAGAGATACACTGTTAAGTTCACCTTAATTTTAGTATGAAATTAAAGTCCACCATCATTTTAAGTGTAAATGTAAGGGATTCACCATAGTTTTAAAAGTAAAAGAATGGATTTATCATACTTTTACCTTTAAACCAATGGATCTACAAAAGAACACACAATTAAAACAGTGGACTCACTGTAGTTTTACCACTAAAACAATGGATTTCTTGTTAATTTTTATATGAAAACAACTGATTCCCTATTGTTTTATAAAAATATTACTGGATTCAGCTTAATTTTAATATGAAACCAAAGTCCACCATAATTTAAGTATAAAAACAATGGATTCACCATAGTTTTAGCAGTAAATGAATGGATTTACCTTAATTTTTGCTTTAAAGCTATGAATATATCACAACAGTGGATTCAGCACAGTTTTAACAGTAAATTAAGGCACTGAATCTTTTGTAGCAGTAAATGAATTGATTTGAACAGATGACATTTTAACATAAAACCAATACATTTACCATAATTTTAGCATTAAAACAATGGAGTCCCTTTTATTTTAGAAATACATAGGATTCAGCATTAATTTGTGCATGAAACCAATGGAAGAAAACTCTGAGATTAGAGGCATATTAATGGATTCATTTATCATTTTTAGTAATAAATCACTTTAATTTAAGCTTTAAACCAATGAATTCAACATTATTTTAGAAGAATATGAATATATTCACTACAGCGTTAAACCAACAAATAAAAAAGCTTAAAAATAATCCCAACATTAGAACAAAGATACAGATACACATTTTTCCATTATTTAGACAAAATCAGGGACTAAGCATTAAAATCAGGGTTTGCTAATTCCAATTACAACAGCAGCACACACACACATGCACATGCACACACATGCACGCACACACACACACACACGCACACCATCTACTAGAGCCTCATTTACATTCCTGCATTCTGAGCCCAGCACCTAGCATATCAATAATCAGTTTGACTTGGCTCATCAGTGAATATCAAGCAAGGACCAGAACCCTTAACTCAGTCAAAGAGGCCTTCAGATGAATACTAAACCAGCCACGGCTTCATCCGGCATTCAGGAACGGCGCCCTGCGTCAAATCATTATTGACATTGTTTCGAAGTGGATGAGATGATGAGCTGATGAGGGAAAAACTCGGAAGAGAAGCCAAGTCATGGATTCGCAAATTCAAAGGACACTGGCACAGTGCTGCTGTGCTTCAACATCGTCTTTTTGTCCCGTTCGTCTCTGCTGGGGCCGTTCTTCCTCGTGCGGCACATCCCCGAGCTGCCATCGCGAATGCTCGCAAGCATCAAACAGAAAGTTTAGCCGTGCTAAATTAACACGTGTCATCTCCATATTCACGCCGGACTCAGAGCTTTTATGTTTATGTAAAGTTGGCTCCGTATTAATATTTCATGTTGATGCATTAACTGTTTTTCTTTCTTTTTTTTTCCTCCCCAAACAATCCATTAAACTGTCTTTTTTTGAAAAAATCAAAGACAACAAACTGTCATTCACACACGGGAGAGCGTACCCAGCAGGCGGGTAAGGAGGAGGTATAACAACAAGTTATTGTGTTCGACGCTCATCAGCATGTAAATACGGATAATGAGGCGCCGGCTTCACTGCACGAGGAAAAGTTGAAAATGTTGATACAGCGGTCGTGAATCGGACCAAACGCAGGTGTTTTGTTCTCGTTTACTCAAGCCGGGCCGTCCTCGCGCTCCATTTGCATGCGGACCCAGCCGTGGAGGTAAACTTCAAATTAATAATCAGGGTTTTTTGATAGAGTCTCATCAAGCATGCAATAACAGTAATTGATCTGTCAGCCTAATTAACTATTATATTTCAGTATCGCTAACGAGACTCGAGCAGGGGGGCTTCAGAAGGGAGCTTAGCTCTACAGGTGATAAACCTATTTGGCAGTGACATTTTTTAGTGTAAAGTCACTCAGCCTATGATCTGATCAAAGGGAGAGTCCCCCATTGGGTCCAATTATAAGCATGGTATTGTAAGGGGGGTGGGGTGGTGGGTAAAGAGAGGAGGTTGATGTTGAGTTATGATATTCATAATCTATGCAGAGAGGCCTTTCCAGTATAGGTCTTTTCCCCATAGCTGTGATCTTTTCAATTTACATCAAGGGAGGATGGGTTCGGGATGAAAGTGCTGCGTCCGACTTGCGGGGCCCGCGGAGGGCAAACATGGGGCCTCATTAAACTCTACTGCACGGACTCCCCAACAGGGTTTGAAGTGCGTCAAGTAAAGAGCACGGGGTCAGAGGTGGCCCACAAAACACATCTCCATTTAACTCACCAGCTGGAGATGATAATTAGCAGGTGTATCACTGTCTCCCAAAAAAAGAGGACGATGCCACCAGCCTCTCCTCTATGGTGGGCTGCTATTATACACTCAGAACTGCCCCCCACTAACACAGACACACACATTTACGGTGCTTCAGCAACTCTTGTGCTGTGGAGGCTCAAGTCAGTCTGTCTAATTGAAGCAGACAAGGTCTGACCAAATAGACGCACAATGCTGCATAAACTATTCAGCTCTCAGGGCAAATTCTACAGATTCAGACTATAGATTCAGCTCTGACAGCTTACTCTGCAACACTGAGCACATCCATACTCGACTGATATGACAAACAATACATAAAGATTCAGTAAACAGTGGAGTACTGGGATGAGAGGTGGGCATTACAGCTGTATTTTGTCATCAGCATCACAAATTTGGCATGAACAGGTAGATTTTCATCTATTTCTGGTTCCTGTATCAGGAGTACTAGTTAAAAATTTGAATATCAAGAATATCACAAAAATGTAATTTGTGCTTTTAATTTCATTCTAAAAGGTAAACAGTCTTATATGTTACATTCATTACATGCTAAGTTACATAATTCAGGACATTTTTTAAATGTCGGTACTGTTATTATGGATTTATTGAGCTATAAACCAAACTGAGCAACCTTAATACTTTACACACAATAAATATAAAATATGGCAGTTTAGCTTTTTGATTTTAGCTATTCCATTGTTAACAGCCTTTTTCTCATCATTATTGTAGCAACACACAGTACAGTACTGCTCAGGTGATGCTCATGAGGGTTTGGTACCACAGTGTGCTCTGACAGTGAGGTTTGTAAAAACACTTGTAAGAATTAGTAGCACAAGCTTTCAAGGGTGGATCTGCCTGCATTACTGCAGAATCAAATCAAATCAAGTCAAATTTATTTATAAAGCGCTTTTTAAAACTGATGTCACAAAGCAGCTTTACAGGGTTAGTAATAAACACCAAATCATTAATCCCTAAATCAGAACAGTTTTAAACTGTTAAAGCATTTTGTGTTCCTGACAAAAGCCTTTGTGTATAATTCTGTATTGTACATTAATTTTCATTTCTGGGAACCTTACTTTTCTTTAAACCTCTGGCAGTTCACTACTTACCTTTGTATCATTTCAAGCTGTTAGTTGGATTTGAACTGCAAAAAATGAGTGGAAAAAAGAGAGTGTTCTAAAACTTCTGACTGGGAGTGTATGTAAAAGCAACACACATTTCATTATTTTTTTAAGTGGTTAAGTATATTTTCATAACTTGTGGCTAATCAGCAAATGATCCTCATAGGCCCATAAACTTGCATAATGTACTGTTAATTATTTGTATTATTATTTTTTAAAACTATTAATAAATAAAAAACAAACATTTGTTAAAAGACACAGTTTGTTGTATACTGGGTGGTTGTTTATGTTCAATTAAATTAGTTATGTAAAAAAATTTCCATAACTTTGGCATAACTATAGCTAACTAATTTAATTCACCTGTCCTGTAGCACCGCCCACTTCTGTCTGACCATTAACACACTGTAACATATTTTGTCATTTCCACCAATTAAACCATCCCTGTGATCTTCTACATCATATAAATGTGGACAATTTCAGACAAACTCAGTGAGTCTCCTCATATCTGTTCAGATTTATACAATGTAGACTAGCTACCAAGTAAACACACCAAAATAACAGCACTCGAGAACGTAGAACCGCAGTGATGAGAACAGTACTTGTATTCTGCGATACTGTTGATATTGTTAATACTTAACACTCAACTGTGTATTTCACTACAGAGTATAATTATCTAATTAACTGGATTTATCATAACAGTATTAGAAATTATTACTGCAAGTTCCAGTGCCAGTCAAATGTTTGGAAACACTTTCTCATTCAATGTTATTTTTCCTACATTTAAATTAATACTGAAGTCATTCAGACTATGAAGGAATACATAAGGAATCATGTAGTAAACTTAAAAGTGATAAACAAACCAAAACTTGTTTTAGATTTTAGATTCTTCAAAGTAGAGACACAACTGATGTCTCAAACACATTAAGAGGCAAGAAATGCAAGTCATGAACTCTTGACAAGGCACAGCTGTTAACTGAAAGCCATTCCAGGTGACTACCTCATAAAGCTGACTGAGAAAATGCCAAGAAAGCTGACATCTAAGCAAGAGGTGCCTACTGTGAAGAATGTCAAATATAAACATATTCTGGTTTGTTTAACACTTTTTTATTTACTAAATAATTACAGATGTGTTTATTCATAGTTTTGATTACTTTAGTGTTAATCTACAATGCAGAACATTTTTAAATAGTTAAAAACACTTAATGTCCAGAAGGTGTGTCCAAACTTTTGACTGGTACTGTATATCAAGATTTTATTTTTAAAAATTGTCTGAATGATTAGATTTCAAGAATATTATGATTATTCCATTTATGAGCCCTTGTAAACATTAAACCTCATATTTTAGCAAAACTGGGTTGCCAATTTGGCAAAAATTGAATAATTTAAAAGAGAAAAGTCATTTTAAATGGAACCAGTGCAAACACCACAGCCCTAAATACTGGTATCAGGCTCATAAAGAGTGGCTGAAACTTTTAGTGTAAGTCAGTAGTGGTGCTGGTGGGGAGGAGGGTGTTTTGTTAAGGATTCTGTCCAGGGATGGAAAGCCGTGGGGATGCAATTAAAAGAACTACAAAGAAAAAAGGAATAGTTATGAAAATCTGCTGCCTTCTTTTGATGTGTAGCAGGGTGAAGTGTGTACATACACACAGTGAATGAATGCTTTACCCCTCCAACACAACACAAAAGGCTGCTAACATTTCAACCATAATGATAAAGGAGTCCCTGACAAATAAAGGCCAGTGTCCACTCTTCTTCCAAGCAGGATCTTTACATTTCTTTTTAATGTAGATTGATTAAATGCCAAAAAATTATACAGACTGCTTATCACAGCTGCGGGAAACAAAGTTCTAGGAGGGCAAGAGGGACACAGAGAGAGAGAGAAAAAAATGAGACAGAGAAAGAGAAAGTGAGAGACTAAGAGAGAGACAGAGAGAGACTAAGAGAGAGTGAGACGATAGAATGAGAGAAAGAGGTAAGGCCCCCCATACCACCAAACAAGACACCCACCCTACCCTATTCTCTTTTTCTTTCACTAACATTTTAAAATATTATTGTTATGTTGTTCAGTGTTGTTTTTGTTTGTTTGTTTATTATTATAATATTGAGGTGCATGCCGTGATTTTTGCTATAAATGTCACAGCTGTAATGCTGAAATACTGTATATCACACAGTCACGCCAAACACCATATTCACTGACTGACTGACTGACTGACTGAAAGAGAGAGAGAGAGAGAGAGGGAGAGAGAGAGAGGGGGAGTAAATTGTTAATTGTAATTTACAGAAAACACTAAAGGCAGTAATAACTTCTCAGCGTTATTCACAGAACAACACCTGACCAGCAAGTTATTATAAATAGCAACTGTCACCCAAATGTAAATGTTACAAACCTTACTGCAAAATTTTAATTTTTTTATTTGTTTTTATTTCAGTTAATAATAATGTAATTTAGAACCATTTCTTTTAGATTTTCAAATTATGGATTAAAAATAAAATTACAAATGCTAATAAATAATTAAATATTTTAACTTTTAAGAGAAGTTAATGTAACAATTCTAGGTAATTTTTCACCATTTCTAAAAGTCAATTCACCTTAAAATTGGTAAAAGACAACTATAATAAACAAACAAAACAATAAAATAAATAAATAAAGAGTGTATATACAAGACTTTTCCACAATGACAACTGGGATATATATATATATATATATATATATATATATATATATATATATACACACATACACACACACACACACACACATACACAAAGGAAACAAATCTTTTAAATACAAACATAATCTTTATTTAATGATTTTTAACATTTTGGAAAAAATATACCTTATTATAATCTAAAACTATATATATATTTTTTTTACATTTGTTTGTTTTACTTGAAGGAGCTGTTGGACACAGTCTCTATAATAATAACATGACAGAAGAAAGTTCTATAAATTAAGATGAACTTATTATTATTATTATTATTATTATTATTATTACTACAACATCACATTATTAGAATTAAGAAACAATCAACTATAGAATCAAAAGATTTAAGCAAATTATTAACAGCTGAAGATCCAAAAATGTAAACAGTGATGAAGGGTTTTTTTAGATTAATCATGAGTGTAAGATACTTATAAGAACTTTGTGATGTTCATGTATCTAATTAACCTGTACGTTCTTATTTGTACTTCTTTATTTTATATTTTTGATGATTTAAGCTTCACTGGAAGTGCAAAAAGATTTTCAAGTGAATTTGAAGAATTTCCTTTGCTACACTGATCAGGGAATTTTCTCACAATGTGAAGTTTCAGGCTGGATGATTAAAAAAAGTGACAGATATCAAAAGGAAGATACAAATATAAATATATATATATATACATAAGTGTGAGCTCTATAATTAAGAATAATGTTTTGTTTGACTGGTCCACAGTACAGAACGAACTGTAAGAGACAGAATAGCAAAAACTGCAAATAAAACACAAAAGGACCAAACTTTGTCTCTTGGCTGTAATTGTTGGGCGTGTTGGCTAATATAGTTTATAGTTGTTGTTGTTGTTTTCTCTGCAAAAACATTGGAAGCTCTGCACAACTCCCAATTAAACACCTCGCTTTTGATTTGCTGTGCCAGGTGATCTCTGAGGACGCACCTTCATATTGTACTCTCTCTGATTCATTTGTTAGCTTACATTTGGTGTCTTAATATACACAAGGTGGGTGTGTATGCCCAATTTCTCTTTTTTTTTTGATTGAAAACCTAAATGATCAAATGCAGGAAGGATACAAATATGAGCTGTGTCTACAAGACCAAAAAACAGAAGAAGAAGAAGAAGAAGAGGAATGTCATATGAAACGCGAGAGCAAACGAGTGGAAAAAAGAGAAAAAGTAAACAATAGAGCTTTGTGTTCCTGTTGCTCATAATAAAAACCAAAAGGATCTCATGAAGACGTCTATCTTAGGTTTGATAGGCGACCTGCGAGCATGAGATCAAATAAAAATCACACTCAATTCTGAGCTGTTTGGTACCATAATGGATTCATAATTTCCTATTTTTAGATACTTTTAATGACTACAGTAGTAAACACCCCCTTTCTCTGCTACCCAACTCCAATTATAAGTGAAAAAGAAAATGCAGCAGTTTCACCATTTCCGAGAGGAGAGAAAAACACCTTCATCTGTTGGTGTTGGGGGGGGGGGGGGATGACAAGCATTAAAACAAATAAATAAATAAATAAATAATTAAAAATCAAACTCTTTCCTCCCCCCTTTCCTGCAATTCCAACAACCTCTTAATAACCATTTCTATTTTCCTATTTTTATAAATCTTAATGACTGTCTTTTTGAAACTGAGGATGTTACCCAAGACAAAAAAAAAAAAAAATCAGTACGAGATATAATTTGGTGGCATTGTTTACTGGAAGGCTGGTATAAATTACCATCATTCCCATCCTACATGAACATGGTGTGATATATATACAAAGTATTTTCTTTTTCTTAAACAGGAGTTGCAAAGAAAGCTACTCTATAAAAGAAAAAAAAACTTGGAATAAAGTTGTCTTCCAAACAACGTAACACAATTCACTGCCACCGACTTCCTCAAAAGCATGATTAAGACTGGACTTTTAAGTCCATCATAGTTTTCAATCTAATTTTATGTCCAAAAAAAACATCCTCAAAAGACTGATGGCAATTATTCTCTCTATTTGTAAATCGGTAGATTCTGCATACAACGGAAGCGCTACTGGCATGGAAGCATTTCTAATAGTCAATAAATCTAAAATATTATGTGTGAAATTGGGGAAAATGGCCATTAAGCGATAGACAGCAAAGAGCTCAGCATAGGGTCCTAAAGGAGCAGGTAATGCAGGACAACTGTCACCTCTGACCCGTCTCAGAGTCGCACCAATGGTCAAACTCCCCAAATAATAGAGTCCACATGGCAAGAAGAAAGTCTTCAGAACCCATAATTATATGAATCTTAGAAGGTTCAGGCTTAAATCAACGTAAGAAGACTTCTTTAAAACAAAGAAAATGCTCCAGGGCTCATTTTTATTATATTCCCCCTTTTTAGCAGTAAAAGATATTGATTTAGTAATCATATTAAAGCGGTTACTAAATCAGCTTTTTATCACCCCAAGAACATCAACAAGATTAGAGATTTTCTGACTAAACCAGACCTGAAGAAACTCATATACACCTTCATTTCGAGCAGGATCGATGACTGTATACGTCTCAAAAAGAGACAATCAGCTTCAAAATGCAACTGTAACCATTCTGACTAAAAGTAGAAGAGATCATATTAGTCTCATTTTCTCAAATCCTGACACTGACTACCAGTGTGTTATAAAATAGATTTTAAGCTTCTTTTACTGGTCTATATATCACTTAATGGCATAGGACCAGCAGACTTACCCGATACACTGCAGAGAAATGAGCTCTCAGATCACTAGAAACCAGTCAGTCAGTCCTGTCTAATGTAAAGACTAAACAGTTAGTCCCAACTAATGTAAAGACTAAACAGTTAGTCCTGTCTAATGTAAAGACTAAACCGTTAGTCCTGTCTAATGTAAAGACTAAACAGTTAGTTCTGTCTGATGTAAAGACTAATCAGTGAGTCCTGTCTAATGTAAAGACTAAGCAGTTAATCACATCTAAGACAAAGACTAAACCATTAGTCCCATCTAATGTAAAGGCTAAACAGTCAGTGCTGTCTAAGGTAAAGACTAAACAGTTAATCCTGTCTAAGATAAAGACTAAACAGTCCTGACTAACAAAGACTAAACAGTTAGTCCTGTCCAACATAATGACTAAACAGTCCTGTCTAAGACAAAGACTAAATGGTTAGTCCTATCTAAGACAAAGACTAAACAGTTAGTCCTGTCTAAGATAAAGACTAGACAGTTAGTGCTGTCTAAGATAAAGACTAAACAGTGAGTTCCATCTAAGGTAAAGACTAAACAGTTAATCTTGTCTAAGGGTAAATTTAGTCCTAAGGTGAAGACTAAATGGAGACAGTGTTTAGACATTTTTAAATCCAGACTGAAAATGTTTCTATTGGAGCAGCTTTCAGCTCAGTTTAACATGCTGTTCTCTTTACACTTTTATTTCACTTTTAAATTGTAAATGTTTTCTTGTGTTCTTTTCTGTTTTGTATTATTTCTTTAAAATTTTATCTTTTTATCTGTTTTTTTTCTCTTTTAATTCTACTGATTTGTATTTCTTCTGTATTTGTATCTTGTAAAGCACTCTGCTCAGCGGGCAAAAACACTACCACTATGACCCGAGGATCGCGAGTTTGAAACCCGGTCATGCTGTTTGCCATCAACAGCCGGGACCCAAGAGAGCAAAAATTGGCAGTGCTCTCTTTGGGCAGGTAGATGGCGCTCTCTCTCTCTCCTTATCACTTTCACATTGCAATGTTCGCTATCTCAGGCGTCTACTGATTGGTCCAATCGGAGCTGGGGACCCTGTGTGCCTTCCTCCAACCGCGTTAGGCTCTACAGTGATGGTGTATCAGCGGTGGTTCGAAAAAGAAGCGGTGGCTGCATCACACGCAACGGAGGAGGCTTGTGCTTGCCTGCACCCTCCTAGAGTCAGGAACATTGCAAAGTGATGAGGAGAGGCCTAACGGAGGGGATGGGCTAATTGGCTACCACTACATTGGGAAGGGGATAAAAATGGCAAAAACCTAGAAAAAAATTATAAAAAAAAAAAAAAAAGGACAAAGTCATTTGAGATTGAAATGGCGCAGCTCAGGAAAGTGTAATTATCACTTGCTGGGTTTCAGGTTCTGTTCTTGTTGAAATGAGATTTGTGATATTGATTTGCAAGCCAGACTCGGCGTGACGGTTTAGGTAAAGAATGAAACCTTGAGCTCGACTCAATTAGAGCCTTTTTCCCTCATTTTTTGTTATGAATTTTAATTTCCCCCAAAGGTAAGATAGCCAAGAAGAAGGTGAACATTTGGTGGTGATGAATATATGATTGCGGGTGACGTGGACATTTCAGGTGGGCTAATTTAACATGATATGCAGAGTGTGTTCTATCATTAGTCAATGAAAAATTGCACGAGAGGATCAAAGCAAACATTGTACTGGCACTTCATTTATCAGAGTATGAAGACAAAGGGCTTTCTCTGTGCTTTCCCCCGTCACTTTCAAAAGACCTTACTCCTTTTTATGACACTCTCAGTTTGCAATTTAATTTACAAATGGATCTCCGGTGCAGAGACAGCATCACAGAGCAGTCGGGGGGGTTTTCTGCTTAGATAGATAGCAGCAGGGCTCCACTGATTCATATAGGAGCGCTAAAATACACCCCCCAGCGGGCCGGAGAAGGGAGAAAGAAATAAAAAAACAAAAACAAATTCCTTAAATGTTCAAAAGGGACAGATGACAGACATATTTCTGACCCTGACGGCAGCCGCATTTCCTGTTGCACTGACCGGTGTCACCACAACATTAATTAAAGGGAGAAGGCGCTGGCAGGTGGCTGGAAAGCGCCGACTGATAATTGGCCCCCTTCTCTCCCTGCGCCTTCAGAAAAATCCAGCGCGCTCTCTTCCAGCGAGACGTGCCACTGGGCAGGCAGAAAAGGCACGCTTTGTAAAAATAATGATTAAAATAAAGAAAAAAAAGAGAAAGAGAGAGAGAGAGAGATGAAGGCTGGAAGCTGCGCATTCGCTCAGGCTCTGACGGCCAGTGAATAGCGCTGGCCTTTAAACGAAGAGAGACGAGTTTACCCAGCACAGTCTGAGGATTTACCACCACAGCTACTAATGACCAGAGAGAGAGAGAGAGAGAGAAAGAGAGAGAGAGAGAGAGAGAGAGAGAGAGAGAGAGAGAGAGAAAGAGAGAGAGAGAGAGAGAGAGAGAGCGAGAGCGAGAGAGAGAGCGAGAGAGAAAGAGAGAGAGAGAGAAAGAGAAAGAGAGAGAGAGAGTGTGCAGTGGTGTTTTCTCTGACCTGTGTGTGTGTGTGTGTGTGTGTGAGTGTGTCTGCTAAATCACTGGAGTGGGTGAGAAAAGGAATGAGGAACACAGAGAGGAAGAATGTGTGAAAAAGGCAGCGTGTGTGTGTGTGTGGGCATGGAACACAAAAACAGGCCAAAAATGCCAAGTTCTGTGTGTACAAGCTCAAGTGTATTAATGTTAGTGTGTGTGTGTGTGTTTGACTTGGAACAGCAAGAAAAAACAGGCCAAAAATGCCAAGTTGAGTGTGCTTATGTACGAGCTCAAGTGTGTTAACGCGCGTGTGTGTGTGTGTGTGTGTTAATGAAGCATGTACTGACTGACTCACCACATCACTGGGCAGGTTGTGCAGGTCATCGGTGGGGCTCTCCAGTGTGTTTGTGTCCACATTCAGAATGACCACATCTTCAAGTGACTTACTCTTCACTCTCTGCAAACACATTGTTGATATAATTCCAGCAAGAACACACACACACACACACACACACCCTGGCATTAAGCCTTTATATGATTTAATCTTATTAGTACCACATAACAACAAATGAGTCTTCTGAGCTACAACCGTCCACTTCTCCAGATGTTCTCCTCACCCATCACCTGGATTTATTCATCGCACCTGATTTAATAATGAAGCCAGGTACTGGATGGACAGCCATCAGTGGAGGTTCGGAAAGGGCTAAACCAACATTTCCACAACAGTAAATTTCTTATATTAATGATGTTTGTATTTAATCTGAGTGTTTATCTGATTAAATAAACATGCACAAGCCAGACAAATAGATTTGAATTTCAAATGTGAAATTGAATGTGGTAAACATTATAAATATGAAGGGCAGAGCTATAACTAACTAAATCTGCAGTTAAACTACTGCTAAACTAAAGCTTACTAACCATCACCAAGCACATTATAATCAGTATATCAATAAATAACATGTATACATTATTAAACACAATATTAAAATGTTAATATCTAATAATAATAATATTATATGTAATGTAAATACTATACACGCCTATAGGAATTGTTGAAACTGTATCTTATCTGTAAAATCTAAACATTCTCTCACAGCTTATCAAAAATGGAAACGGCTGCACTGAATAGGACCTTTTTTTTTTGTCTGAGGCACCTCCTGCATTCGCACAAAAGCTAGTCACGCATCCTGATGGCGACAAATCCCACAATTATTCTACCGGTGCAGGTGGGGAAACAGCCGAGTGTGTAAAAAATTTCTGGTTTGTCACTTTTGACAGTTGCTGCTACGGAGGCCCGCGTGCTGATTTGGTCTAATTATGTGCAGCCAGATAGGGGGACTGTCACTAATGCGCAAGTGTGATAAATACTGCCAGAGCCTGCGACTGTCAGCGCTATCAAATCCACACGCTCTGCTATAGGTCTACCTCCAACCAACATGCCAGCTTCCAATAACCAAACACACCAGCTCTTTGTTTCTCCGCTCTATCCCACTCTTTCATATCCCTGCTTTGCACGCACCCGGGAGATAAAAAGCAAAACAATCTGTCAATTTCTGTACATATCCCTGTGTTCAGCACTGAGGCGTCAAAGCAAATATCGCACCATTAGAATTTCAAACAATCCAACAGATTTCACCCACGTTATGGGCTCGGGCCGGTCGAATTAGGACGGCTGAGCTGAAATGACCACACGCATGCTACGCTGTGACAGACAGGAGGAAGAAAGGCTTAAAAAGAGAGGTATGATGGTGTTATATAATATAAGAAGCAGCCTTTTGATGAAGACGTTTGAGGAGAGGATAAACAGACGTTGAGCTGCTGACAGTAGATTGATGCTGCTTACCTCTAACAGGCTCAGATGAACTCCAATCAGATATGGCATGGGCGCACTGTGGGGAACAGAGGCAAGCCACAGTCATTAGCAACAGAACTAATAATAACCTGCAGACAGCTCGACCGTCTAAAGCAGGAGGAGCTGGTCAAGCACAGAAACGAAGTTTAGATGAATAAACAGCTATATGGTGCAAAAGAGTGACGACAAGTCTGGATAGAGTTAAAAAGCCTCGATTCGGAGTAAAACAGAAAATTGACAAATACCCAAAAGCAAAATGCGCTTAGGGAGGTAAACTATGTTAGCGTCTTCCAGGAAGGGGCACTCTGAGCGCTGAGGGTGATTAGTGTAATTGGTGAGCGTCACTTTTCAGGCTTGCTGGAGTGTGGAGCGAGGGTAATTAGATAGGTTTGGGTAGCCGCTGCTGCGCTTGCTCAATCAAGTTACACGGATAATAGGCTGGACTTGCTGCTGCATCTGTTATGGCCTTTGCCTCTGCAGACACAAGACAGAGTGAGCGAGAGAGATAGATAAATGGATAGATAGATAGATAGAGAGAGAGCACTGCATGCATTGCCAGAGCTGTAATTTCATTTCATTTCACTGTTAATCACCGTCACGTTCAATACTTCACTGTACTGTACTCACAGCATTATTTGTAAGATAATATATAAGAAGCTAACGCTGCATTTGAAGGTATACGATAATAAATTAGCTGCTGGCATGTTCAAAGCAGGAAAAGTCCAGCTACACGAAGCCCTTGACTTTGAATTCTCCAAATCAGCTGAAGCGTACAGCTCACCCAGGCCAATTACACTGAATATATGTGCCTTCTTTACTTCGTCTGCTCGTTTGCTCAGTAAAAGGAAGTGCTGTAGGTGGCACTGGGGTCAGGCACAGCGGCACGGGCCAATCAAAGCGAGACTGCATTAACAGTATGGCTGGTTAATGCGGAGCAGAGAGATACATTAATGGCCAAAGCCAAGAACTGGCATGCAGAGAGCGAAAGTGCCTGTGGTTGAGATTCCGACTCGACGCCGGTTCAAACATACCGGTCCGATTTGAAATATTCAAATCTGCCGAGATTTAACCCGCTACAGAAATCAAATGTTAGGTTATTCGGGAAAGTTGGTGACGTGCCTGAGTGCATAGAGGCTTTAATCACTGAAAGGCACACTTAGCCCTGCTGAATAACTCCCCCAACGACAAACGGAAAAAGCTGCAGGAATCTTTTTTCTAAATGAGCGATCCAACAAATGCATAAAAACACAAACACACATCCAAAGCCATGAGCACGAGTACGAGTGAGTGGTATCTACCAGGCTGAAGAAGCGAGTGAGTGAGCGGTATGAGCAGTGATCTTACCAGCAGTAGTCCAGCAGGTGTGGGGGAAGTACAGGGATGTAGATGTGCTGCCAGTGCATAGGGTAGAGCATGGCGGCGGACCCATGCACACATGCAGTTAACTACAAGGAAATGAGAGCAAAGAAAATAATAATCATCACAATAAAAATGACAGACACTCATGAGTCCCCCCCGTAATCACAGGCAAAGCAGAAACAGCTCACATTACAGAACACAGTGCTGCGCTTCGGGGGATTTCTATATAATGTGGGCCAGGAGAGCAAGCAGAACCAGAGTTATCCTTTCATCTTAAAACGAATAAAAACGTAAGAGCTTGTTTCTTCTGTCTTAGCTGTGATGCTTAAGGAAGCTAAACCAAAGATCACTCAAGCTGCTTTTATTGATTGATTTATTTATTATATATTAAAACCAAGTTTATCTTTTGGTGAATACATCTCTGTTCCACTGTTGCAATATTAGCATATAATTAAGCACTTTAATAAGAGGAGTAAATAAAGCCAATAAACAAAAAGTCAACAGTTAATTGTATGGCTGGTGTGGTTAAAGCCCAAGTGAACCCTCTTCACACCCCCAGTCTATGCTCATGGCTACCGAGCGATTGTAATGACCTATACAGGCGCGCGCGCACACACACACACACACACACACGCTCATCTCCCAGATTAAAATAACATGATTAAATATGGAAAAAGAACAGAGGTCTGAAGGCTCCTTTGGGACTTCATTAGGGCAAATTGCCAAAGAATGAAACATGAGTTAGCCGAGAGAGACCGTGAGCCGCTGGAATACCGGAGGGAGGCGGGCTGGGTGAGGGTTTCCCCCCCTCTTTTCGGTGGTGTGTGTGTGTGTGTGTGTGGGAAGGGGGGTCTGCTTCTGCTTGACAATTGGAGCTTCCAGTAATGTGTGAACCCTTGCGCCAAAGCATCACAAGACCCCCCACCCCCTCGCTCCCTCTCTCCCTGACACACAATGTCACAAGTGACCAGTGAAAGCGGCGGAGCTTATCCCCGGCACCACAGCCGGCTTAAAACATCTCTACACAAGGCCGTGCGTAAGGTGTGAGCAAGTGCATCACTGTGCTTTTGTGCTCCGTTCTGCACAAGAACGTACCCACTCCAGCCACGCCGAGCTTTAATTAAGCGCATTTTTACATATGCAAATCAGTTTTGCCACTTTCCTTTGTAAATAAGAGGCCTTAAAGCTGTGACATCTAATTGTGTCTGGGTAATTTAGGAGTAATAAATGAATATTAATACCGCCGCGCACCAGGTGGGTATCAGATGATATCAAAGCTTGCAGACGTTCTCCGTTTCGCTGCTTGTTTTTCCTTAAACGACCGTAAGTGATGTCCAGAGGTCAACGCGCCGCTCGCAAACACTTTTCCTCAACAGGTTGCTGTCTGAGTTCCCAGGGAGAAACCTTTCCGTACCATGTGGAGATGAGGAAGATGACTCAGTAATGCACTCCAATTATTTCAACAAAGCTTAAAGACAAGCCCCATTGGCTTGATTTATTCCGAACTTAAAAGAGAGCCACTATCTCCTCTTCAGAAGGACGGCGAGGAGAGGAGGTGCTGA
Organism: Crenuchus spilurus; assembly: GCA_036984385.1. Classification (NCBI taxonomy): domain Eukaryota; kingdom Metazoa; phylum Chordata; class Actinopteri; order Characiformes; family Crenuchidae; genus Crenuchus; species Crenuchus spilurus. Next base: position 54,165 of record BRDA01000552.1, read on the forward strand.
AACCAAGAGAAATATTTGAAGGAGAATTTCAGAAAACAAATTAGGACCTTCACGTTTTTCAGAAAAAAAGCTTAGACACCTTTAAGTAACCCAGACCTCACACAAGGTTGCTGAGCTTCACCTTATTTTTGTCATATTAATGAACGAAGAACATCCAGTGACCCTCCATAATACCCTTCTGCTGGAACAGAGCCGCTGATCAAATATTTGTCAAGCTGATAAATATTTAATGACAGAAACCAAATGGCTTACATGGACCCCTACAAAAAAATAAAACAATCTTGGGTCGGGGAGGCATGTGCATGTGCTTGGATGGAAGAAGAACAGATCAAGCCTAAGAGAACAAATGCTGGATTATGGCTTGTTTGGGTGCGGACCCGGTGCCTGCTGGGACCCCTGAGCTGTGGTGTTAATGAGCAGGCTCGGAGCATGTTAAGTGGAGGCCGGCCACATGTGGTAGGGTACACAGAGGTGACCAGGCTCAGTCCCATCCAGCCATTAAGGACAGCTGGGTATCTGCGGCACAGCCCACACATGCCCTCATGACCAAACCAGCACTAAGATCTTTAGTTTAGCAAGAAAAGCTGTATTTACATTTGACGTTGGCATCTTTTAAAGAATTGCAGTGACTCAAACTGGAGCTTTGGTTCAAGTCCTTCCTGTCAAGAAGGTTCAAGAGTGTCAAGGTTGAGCTGACAAATGTGGGTGAGCTGAGAGGCTAATAGGACCAGAGAATTTAAACTATGCGCCAAGGAATGAACCCTCAAAAAGAACAGGCGAGATCTTTGTTGTATTATGAGCACCATGGCCTGGTGGTTAGCGATCTAGTCTTGTGAGCAGAAGGTTGCTGGTTCAATGCTCTTGTGCAAGGCACCCCCAACTGCTCCCTGGGTGCCATGGATAGAGGCTGCGCAGCATCCCTTAGTGGTGTGTGCATGGATGGGTTAAATGAACCCCCGTGTGCACACTGGACAAGTGACTTTACCGAAGCACATCTTCAGTAACTCTGATTCTGAGAGGAAAGAGACTTCAAACTTGTACACAATGAACAAGTTATTGCTAAGTATGATTCCCCACCAGGCAAACATCTATACCATCGTGCCAACCGCAAGCCTCAAAAAACCCGAACCTCCAGCAGCGGCACCAGCAACACGACCTGCAGTCATTTACACCTGTGTGAAGAAGCTTCTCGTTCTCGTTGCATCAGAGAACGTGTCCACAGCAACACCTCGGAGAAGAGACAAAGACAGAAAGTCCTGATCTTTGATAAGAGCAACACTGCAGACAGCAGCACCGCTGTGATTGGGGGCAGACTGGAGGTGTGATTCCGCATGACAAGGGGTGACAACACCGGAGTGTGCACCAACTTCTCCTGCAAGGCTCCTCTCCCCTGGTCCTCCGCTCACTTCCCAATTACCACAGCTTCCTTCCCAGCTCCTGTCGACAAACTAAGACTAGCGTGCCGCTAAGAAGCAGGTGGCACCGGGAGAGAAGAAAAGAGAGAGGTGCGGAGAGGGCACAGGGAGGTAAACATGAGATAATAATAATCCATCCCCGTAGCACGTATGGGAAAAAAAAGAGAGGAAGTGGCACCGGATGAGAAGTATAGAAGTATCTATCAAAGCAGGGGTATGAGAGATAGCTCGGAGAGGGCAAAGAAATGAGACCGCAGAGCGTCGAGCAAAAAAAAAAAAAAAAGAAAAGGAAACTGACAAAGAGAAAGTAAGGAAAGGAGGGAAAAAAAGTGAGAAGTCTGAGGCCAAAAGGAACTGCGGTGGCTAGCACCACAGGCCAAGACAGGATCAGCTCTTGTTAGCATACCACTGACAGCATGATGAGAAGGCTGCTGTCAGGACCGGGGGCCGGCCGAGGGGGGTCTCGCGGATGAAACGCGCGAGGGGCCTCCCAGTTGACTAGTTAGAGGGCGCCTGATGCAGCACAATTATACTGGCATATGACAAGGCTACACGGGCGGCTGCACTCGCGAGCCAGGCGACATGGCTTTAAAACAGTGGTACTCCTTACCTCTGGTCACGAAACAGCGATAAGTCAACTGATGCATTGTTGTAAGATCATGATTTATTCCTTTGCTTTCCAACACAGGCGAGGCTGCACCCATGTTCTGCTAGACTGACACAGCAGGTACACCAGGGGCCCAAACACAGAGGGCCGGCCTAAAGCATACATAATGTATGCCTCGCTCGCTCTTTCTCCTGCTCTCTTTATTTACCCTCCTAGCTCTCTGTGAGGACAGCAGGACTGCGCTGAGGACTGACCACACCCAGTGCTGCATTCTCTCCTGACTAAGAATTATGTGAATGTTATAATGTAAATACATGGCCATTAAATTCATACACATCCTAAACCAATTCTGAAAGGACAATATACAGGGGTTGGACAATGAAAGTGAAACAGCTGGTTTTAGACCACAATAATTTATTAGTATGGTGTAGGGTCTCCTTTTGCGGCCAATACAGCATTAATTCATCTTGGGAATGACATATACAAGTCCTGCACAGTGGTCAGAGGGATTTTAAGCCATTCTTCTTGCAGGATAGTGGTCAGGTCACTATGTGATGCTAGTGGAGGAAACCGTTTCCTGACTCGCTCCTCCAAAACACCCCAAAGTGGCTCAATAATATTTAGACACAAAGACTTGCTGTCTTGG
>BRDA01000553.1:0-22500 GCA_036984385.1 Crenuchus spilurus
AGAGAGAGAGAAAGACAGAGAGAGAGAGAGAGAGAGAGAGAGAGAGAGAGAGAGAGAGAGAGAGACAGAGACTTGACTCTCTCGCTCTTAAGCTCACCTGACATAAACATTCATATATCACAAGCAAACAAGCAAAGACACCTCTGTCAGTTCAGACATGTAGACAGCAGCCACATATACATCAGCTCACAGACACATACAGTAACACGCTCAATTCTTTACAAATGCACAACCACACATTTCTCTCACACAGGTTTGTTTTTATGTCTTGTCAAGCCTATAACATTGTTGTCCAACAGCAGTGATAACTACAGGAGAAGATAAATAACGTTTTTAACCTTTTGACCTGTCGGTGGGTCTGATCCTTACATTCAGAGATTCATACACTCTGAAAAGAGATGGTTCTTCAAGGGTTCTTTAGTAAAGAAAATGGTTCTACATAGAACCATGAACACTCAAAGGGTTCTTCAGATTAAAGTATTGTAAATGATTCTATACAGAACCTTTTTGAAAATGGTTCTATATTGTCCTCAAAAGTGTTCTACTATAGTTACAATGTCAAGCTTGTAATAATAGAGCTACCCTTTTTGGTGCTATATAGAACCATTTTCAAAAGACGTCTATAGAGAACCATCTATAACCATCTATCTGAAGAACCATTTCATCATGCAAACAACATTTTGGGTTATTTTAGTGTTCATGGTTCTATAATACCATTTTCTTTACTAAAGAACCCTTGAGGGTCTTTTAAGAGTCTTAAAAATGTAAAAAATCTTAAAGATACATACAAAATGAAGGTTTCATATGAAAGCTGAAACTCTGCTTTCTGTCTAAAGTGAACTGGTAATGATAATGATTTTGCTTCAAGCATTGAAAAATATCATCTATAGCTCTTCAAACAGGCTCTCAAATGGCACATGCCTGGTTTTCCAGACTGATGCTGCTGCTGGTTGAAGAGAAATCTTCAGTTTTTTGTCTGTAGATTTTAAATTTTGTCTACTTCAGTTGTAAAAACATAAACGTAAACTTGTCTTTTATGATGTCACTGGGTCATTTTTTACCATGGAAAATGAACAGCCAGGTGGTTTCATGCTGATGCTCTATGACTGCTTCTGAAATGCTCACGTTATGTTAACATTGTATTACGCTCTTTGATGGCTGTTAGGTTACATTCACAAATGTATTACTTTCTTATTTTCTGAGATACAGTTTGTACAGAATAGTGGAGTCATGAAAAGATGACATGAAACCCTCTTCTTTCTAGTCAAGATTTTTTTTAAATTTCTGCCTATTTTGAGCTGCCAATTCAAGATTTTGCTTCAAATAAACCATGTGTTTACTTTTGGAATAAGCATTAAAACATGAAAAAATGTTAAAGCTTAGATTTTTGATTGCAATCCTTTACTGAAGTCCCAAACAAATAGAACAGAGCACTTAATTTCTGTCCTGCTGAAGGGTGATTTCTGGTGGCACAAATCTGAGTTACAAAATTAATATACATATAGTCCCTTCAGTGCTGTGCAGCCTGAAAAAATTATCTAAAAATTTGAAAGCGCCAGGGGGCCCAAATGGATCAGCAGACAAAGGCACTATCTCTATGTTCTGAGGATCATGAGTTTGAATCCCAGGCCATACTGCTTGCCTTTGGCAGCTGTAGAGTTTTTTGGCAGCGCTCTCTCTGGGCAGGTAAGACGGCACTCTCTCCCCAGCACTACTAAGTAATGTTGGCTGGCTCAGGCATCTGCCAGGTGATCCATCAGAAGTGGGGATCCTGCGCTTTCCTCTGAGCACGTTGGCTGTCTGGCAGCGATGTATCAGCAGCAGCTGGAAAAGAGGCGGAGCTTGACTTCCCATGCATTGGAGGAGGCCTGTGTTAGTCTGCACCCTCCTAAAGTCAGAGACAATACAAGTGATAGGGAGAGTCAACAAACGGACAGGTCAGTTGACTACCAAACACACTGGGGAGAAAATTTGGTAAAAAATAAATAAATAAATAAATAGAATAAAATAAAATATTAAAGCTTTAATTTTTGGTTGCAATCTTTTACTGAAGTCCCCAACAAATAGTTGTGGCAATTTCTTGTGGCACAAATCTGAATTACAAGAAGAACCTAACATAAAGTCTCTTCAGTGCTGTGCAGCCTGAAAAAAATGATCAAAACATTTAAAATCACCTACAGTAGATTCAGCAGTAAATTGTAAGCCTGTGTTGTTATATTACATATCATAAACACATGTAAAATGTATCAACACATTGCATTTAGCTTCTGTATAAAAGCATAAGCTTTAGGCATGTATACTGAGAAAATCTTTAAAAAATACAGTGGGCTGTTAAGAGGCTTTATCATTTTGAATACACAGCATCTCTAAGTCATTATAAGCTTTCCCTCCATTTGATTTCTCCTCCCTTGCCTAAATTGTTTTAGCATAAGGCTTTGTTATCCAGCTAGGGGCCAGCTTGCTGCAGCAGATGACGGGTCTGGGAGGCATATGTCACAAAGAAAACATCCAGCTCCGTCTGACAGCAGCATCATCTCACCCTAACAAGTTATCGCTGTAATGCTGAGGTGACATGACAGTGTCTGCACGGGCAGATGGATCAATAACACAGGTGCCATCGACCTGCTCTCTCCTCTATATGAACTATATCTCTGAGACCACTAAAGCACACTGCGCTTAAAAATCTCTCTCCATCGAAAACATCACGAGCAGCTTGTGTTATGATCAGCACAATTAGCATCCCCAAGACCATACTGGACTTAATCAGCAGTGAATCCAAAGCCCGATCAATACGCTTGGCCTTCTGCATGTACATGACACTGATAGTGAATAAACAAGGCTTAACTGCTCTGGGGTTAGCATCTTTTTGCCCCTTTCTATCAACATCTTCAAGCTCACACATGAAATCCAATATATTGTTGAAATATTCAGCAGTGGTGTTTTATTTGTCCCTTTGGAGTGGCAGTGAGTATGATTTAGTAATGCAGATGGAGGAATCTGCCAGCACAGATATCTCTCTCTCTCTCTCCCTCTCCATCTCTCTTTCTGTCTCTCTCTGCTGCCATGATGGAAGAACTGACATGTCTGAGATGATACAAAAATAATCTGCACTTGATAGCCATCCACTATGTCTGTATATGTCATCAGTCTATAGGGGAAAACTCCTGCCTCTGACGTAGAAACGCACAGACAGCCCTATAGAACACATACAAATTAAACAGGGTACGTTTAACATGGATTATTGTATTAATACCCAAATTAGGTCACAGTTGTGGTTTATTTACAATGACATTAAAGTAACAGACATACCTTTAATAATCATTTTGATATATTTACCTTTAATGCATATATATGTACACTCACTGGTCATTACATTCACATACATTGTATCTACACTCATTGTTCATTTTATCAGCTGCACTGATCATATAGGTGTACTTTGTAGTTTTACACTTACAGACTGTAGTCCATCTGTTTCTCTGTGTACTTTATTAGCCTCATTTTACATCGTTCTTCAATTACCAGACCTCCACAGAGCAGGTATTATTTGGGTCATTCATAGCACTGCAGTGATTCTTATGTGGTGGTGGTGTGTTAGTGTGTGTTGCACTGCTGTGAGTGGATTAGACACAGTAAAGCTGCTCTGTGGGGGTCCAGATCATTGAAGAACAGGTGAAAGGAGGTTAATAAAGTATACAGAGAAACAGATAGACTACAGTCTGTAATTGCAGAACTACAAAGTGCTCCTGTATGCACATATATGCTCAGAAACAACAACAACAACAACAATAATTAAAAATAATAATAATAATAATAAAAATAATAATAATAATAATAATAATAATAGTTTTAGGAATGTACAAATACTATTTAAATCAATCATATTTCTATTTTCATTACATTAGCCAATAAAATCATGTTTTAATGTGATTGATAAATTTTTCATGTAATTCTTCATATATATATAAAACACTAATATTTACATGTATCAGCAATATAATAATGATAATAATAATAATAATAATAATAATAATAATAATAATAATAATTATTATTATTATTATTATTATTATTATTATTATTATTATTATTATTATTATTATATTGATGATGTATGTAATACCTCCCTTCAGGTTTCAGGTCCAACATACAATGAAGTTTTAATGAATCACGCTGATGCAACATTTAAATGACAAGCTGATGAAATATCCACCTTTCCTTGTGTATACATTCATCTTTCTGCACATTTTCCATGACGTAGTGCAGAGCACATGCATAATGCACATCTATAATGACTTACGATGGCAATCACATGAGAAGAAGAAGTGGGGCTCTGCGGGAAAAAAACAACAGCAGCAGCTCGAGGAGCTCTGAAGGTGTGGGCTCCCTGACTAGCAGATTAGGGTTGTGGGAGCACTTTGCAGGTTGTTGTCACAGGCTAGCCGAGGGAGAATTGCGCTTTCTGATCCCCAGACAGATGAGACTGTGAACAAACGTGCACAGCCAATTTGTACTGCACTAAATTAAAAGCGCCAAAAACATTAAATGAATTTGTTCCACATCATCAGCACATCTGAGAGGTAAACATTTTTTCCCCTAATTTATCATCTGATCAGTTCTGACTGAATGACTCTACTCCATGTTTCAATGTCAGTGCTTAATATAATTCCTATTGTAAGCTCATATACAGAGAAAACAGTGAGTCAGACTACAGTAGTCTCTTAAGGAGATGGGTAATAGAGAGGTCAAATTGTTTTTTAAAAAATGATGTATTACGTAAGACAATTAAACAATTTTATACAATTTTGGGTTATTTACTGCAGCCAATTACAACAAACAAGCAAATTTTACAATAACTTGCATTGTTATTTTATGGGCTTTGGAATGTTTCCTACATCCAAAACAGCTTCAAGCTAGAAAGAACCAACAGCAATAGCAGCCTCTTGAGTAATATAAGGAAGGAGTGGTAGTTTTATGGGGGTGATATTTGTCATTTTGAGTCCTAGTAATAAGTGTGTTTATTATATGAGAATAAAAGCTAAAGCACAGTTGGAGTGTGACTACTGACTCTCGGACAGTAGAATCCCAGAGGAGAACCAAGTGGACCATCAGTGAAGACTAGCGTTACATCCAAGGTGTCATTTTCACAGTGCTAAGCAATAAGAATACAAAAAGTGCGAGAAATCTCTCATAACACAATAGCTCAGGAGGTGACAAACAACAGTGATGTCATAATGGCTGATTTTTTGTCTTTACTTAGGCTGGCCAAAAGGGACAGCTGCTGGTTGGGTCCTTGCTAAAAGTGAATGGGGTTTAGACTGTGTATTAATTTCTTTAAAAAAGGCTCCTCTGTTAGAGGCTCAGGGAGCCTGGGCACTAATGAAGCTGTCTACCCACTAGCCGAGGTGTCAGTCATTCTTTCCTCCTGCCAGAGCAGACCCGCTCTCCGTTCCACCACGGCCAGATGGTTTCTTCACACTGCATAAATAAATGGACGCGGGTGTGTGGACCTCTATAGCACGGATCACACTCTTACTGCACATACAGGACTCTGCCATGGTCATCTTAATGATGACACAAACTATGATCTTGTAACCTGAGGGGTGAATAAAGAGAGAGAGAGAAAGAGAAGGAAAGGGAGAGAGAATGATGGTGATCATAATAATACAGTGGCCCTATAAAAGATCCACACCGAGGCCACTGACGCTTTGGCCATGTTTAAAGTGGCTCTGTGGACAGAGTGTTAAGTGCAGGCCTGTCTGCTCTTCACTGTACACAGATCACACCTCAAATGTGTTATCCTCTTACTACTCTTCGTGCACATTTGTTAACATCATTAGATAGATTGCCTCACCTTTGCCCGCCGTGTGAACCACTATCAGTTATGCCACTGTTCTTTGATTATTATATTCCATTAGAATACCTGCTAATGAATCGTGAAACATGGTGTTATAGTGCAAATGTAGGACCAGTATCACTATTCGCTGCTCGTTCACAGTGGTGTGCACACTTTTATTTAATTACGAGTGGGTTTACCTTAAGGTGAGTGCTTGAAGTGAGGGATGTCCGAACAACACGTAGACCAAAAGGTGTTTCCAGTTCTGTTTGCCTGCCTCAGTCATTAGAAACCTGGCAGTGGTGCAGCTCCTACCTGTAAATGGACTCGGAGGAAAACACAAGAAGTGCCCGGTGAGAATTTCACCAGGGGCTTGAAAATTCACACCCATCCAAGGTGTTGTTTAGGCGTCTGATAAACATGTGAGAAAATAATGGGCTGGGAGAAGAGTGGGTGCTTCAACCACAGAGACCAGAGTCAAGATCGAGATTTTAGAATAATTAACATTGTGATCAAGATGATAGCAGTCCGTTACTCGTCATTCATTCAATAGGAGCAACAAAAGGAAAAAGCGAGATGGAGAGAGACAACATAGAGCCGAGAGCATCTTGGACACCAGAGTTGTAGATCCAATTGAGGCTGCGAACGGCCATATGGACTGGTGTGAAAATAGAATGCCAGAGTAGAGTAGGAGAAAAATGAGAGAGAGAGGGAGAGAAAAAAATAATAATAAATACACAGCATTTTAGAGATGATGCTACAACAAGGAGCCAAATCTCTCCTCAACTAGGGACAAAACAATCATGGTGGTTTTAGACAATGTGCTGTCTCTCCTTTTCCTACTGCCATCTTCTATTTTTCTCCTCCTTTGTCCCATGAATTGGATCATATGCTCTTGATCTTGAGTACCAAGAAGTGAAGCATAACAGAGCACAATGCAAGCTTAAGCCCCTTATATGGCAGCTATACGAATGGTCCAAACATTGGGAAGAGGCAGAGGATGAAAAACAAAGTGCATGCGAGTCTCTCCTCCCCTCTCGCCTGCTGCCTGATGTTCAGAGCCTGCCTGTTATCGGAGGTGTTAATTGGCAAATTCAGTACAAGTCAAGAGCATGTTCCCCGTCGTCCTCGCCCAGCTAGGCTAGGTCATTAAGCCGAGAATGGATTCTCTCATGCTGCCTTAACCCTTGCAGTGCACCACACTGTGCTTTCTCCCCCTCCATCTTCCTGCATCCTTCTATCCAGGAGAAAGATGCAGAAAATGCCTCTTATGTCTTACGCCATTATGAGAAGCTGAGTTGAATGTAGTGTTACAAGCAACGAAAGTAGCAATGAAAACACAAAGCATCAAAAAGGTCTGTCTAATCAAGCAAGCAAATTACTACATATGATCTAATAATACATCTATCTTCAGAAAGGTCACTGAAATCATGCTCTCAGTTCTGTCAGTTATAAATAGACTTTGAAACAAGTCAAATGCTTGAGCCTACAAAGTAGACTTCCAGCGAGAACTTCAACAAACACAGCCACAATTGTTCAGACAATCAGTCGAGTGTGTCGTACTGTTGTACAGTTTTACAGTCTCCAGGCCTGGGCACTGCACAAGTCTCTCCTCCTTCCTCTGGTTCCCCAGTAACGGCAGCATCCTCTGGGGTTCTGGGTGCGATCTCACCAATGCCTCTGTCATCACTTGCTGTGACTGCCAAATCTGTGCTCCAGAAACGAGGGCTCGCAAAGCAGCACCGAAACAAACACACAATGCAGACGGGGCTGTTCAGAGACCTACCGAAGGCAGCCTTTAGCTTCAACACATTCCCGTTGACACGAGCAAGAATCACACGGCAGGCTGAACCAACGGGGAGCGAGGCCTTTTGGATAACTCGCAAAGTGTGGGGTGCCTCCTCTGTCTTGTGTCCTTACATTTGGTCTGCATCCCAAATGTTAGCAGGCCAGAGACGCCCAAATATGTTTCTGTAGGAAGCTGTTGATACGTTCATATGACTCTGTTATGGAGATATGGAGGGATTGATAGCAAGTCATCAAGATTTTTAGCTTGTCAGCTGTTCTTGTGTTCACAGATGCATGAAGAAATAAATAAATAAGCCACAGATGCTAAAATCGGCATAACTGAATAAAATATCAAGTAACTTCATAATGAAGTCTCTTGCTTTGGTGATATAAAATCATAGGCACTTTTAACAGATATGTATATAACCCCAAAAAAGGGGACCTGGGTTTGTAACTCTTCTTCCTCAAGTCTGAAATATCAAGAAATACCACACAGAAGCCTCATTACAAACACTTTGAAAAATAATATGGGAAATATCCTTCTTCCCATTAAACTTTGTCAGTGGTAATGATGAGGCTGCCTCTAACTTCCTGCTAATTAACACTTCATGCTAATTCTACAATCGTTTTCTTTTTTCACCCTAACTGCTAGTTGGCAATACTCTGAGTGTGCTGCAGTCATAGAGCTGCACTAAGCTTGTTGTTCTTTGGCTACTTCGAAGAAGATCATAAGATCGAGATCTATCATGCCAGTAGATGTTTTATGCTTTCCTCTGAGAAAAATTCTCCAAAGGTCTATTTTTTAATGAACTTACAGCTAGAACTGGAACTATTATGCACTGCGTTAGTGATCTTGTAATTATGCATCTGTCGGAAAAACGAGAGTAAAAGGGAACAAAACAACGAGCTCAAACTAATCGCACACTACTTCTGAAGAATGTATATAAAGAATTATTTTTAAAAAATGACTACACAGACATGCTTCACATCTGATTCTGATGCTAAATGAGTTGGCTCCACTGGATGTGGTCCACTGCGTTGTTTACAGTGTTACTAAAAATACCTGTGCAGATATAGACCAGCTTAAACATTGCTGAAAGTCATTTTTTCTGCCTTTCTATTAAGGATAATTATAATGTCTAGTCTGGACATTAGCTGGATAAATATCCTATTGCTTGAAATAATTGCATGCTAGATACGTACGCAGAGCAAAACAGGATATAATTCAAGTGACTGAATAAACACTGATGCACTCTGGGGCCAAATTCACCCTATGAACATCTATGGCAGGGGTGTCCGGTCTTGACTACAAAGGGCCAAAATGCCGATAGGGTTTTTATTAAAGCCTGGATATCCCTGATACATGGAGTCAGTGACATGGACTCTAGTTATCTAGTCAGGGGAATTACATTAATTAGTATAAAGAACTATTGTAGACCAAAACAACATCATACATAATGCACGTCTACTTGAAACCATGTCCCTAATGATTAGCCTACCTAAACATACTCTCACTGGCCACTTCATTAGGTACACATGCCTTGTATCTACACATATTGTGCATTTTAACTCCACTGATCATAGAGGTGCACTTTGTAGTTCTACACTAACAGACTGTAGTCAATCTGTTTCTATGTATACTTTGTTAGCCTCCTTTACCTCACAGGTATCATTTGAGTGGTGAATCATTTGTAGCACTGCAGTGATACTGATGTGGTGGTGGGGTGTTGTTCTGGTATAAGTAGATCAGACACATCAGAGCTGCTGGAGACTTTAAACACTAGGTTAGCTCGCTGTTCACTCTATTAGATACACCTACGTTGTTGGTCCACCTTGTAGATGTAAAGTCAATGACAGTAGCTCATCTGTTGCTGCAGTTTGTGTTGGTCCTCTAGTCCTTCACTAGTGGTAACTGGCTGGATGGTTGATGCACTCTTCTGACTCCAGCAGTGACAGTGAGGTGTTTAAAAACATCAGCAGCTCTGTTGAGTCTGATCTACTCACTGTACCACAACACACTCTAACATACCACCACCACGTCAGTGTCACTGCAGTGCTGAGAGTGATCCACCACCCAAATACGGCCTGCTTTCTGGTGAACCTGCGGTGCACCTATATGGTCAAAGAAGCTGATAAAATGGACAGTGAGTGTTGATACAAGGTATGTGTACCTAATGAAGTGGCGAGTGAGTAGGTATATGTTGAAACATTACAAAAAATTACTTTGAAGTGTAGTTTTAACTTTTCTTTGTTGTTGTTGCTGCTGTTAACACATTTGCCCGAAAATGCTAAAAACAAAATTCAGGTTTCCTTCTATTATCCACTAAGCAGACATACGGTGGCATTAATTGAGGTAAAATTAGGTACAAATGAAACAGCAACAGATGTTGCAAATTTTATGTGATTACACAGCACTTAATCTTTGACTGTAAATAGCAACGTGGAGTTCATTAAAAAGAAGATTCTGCTAATCCTAATTCATAGCCTATGCTCTGGTGACATTGTGAAGAGTTCTTCTGCACACTTAAGATTACAGGTAGATCTAAGAAGAATGTAGTTAACTGCTCATCAACCATCATATGGGGAAATGGAAGTGCTCACTTTGAAACAAATCAAGAGTTTAAATTTAGAAGACTGGAGCGGCGGAGAGCTGACAGCCTACGAGCAGTAGAACTCAATTCCTGCCTGGAGGAACCTTTTGGCTCATTCATGCGTTGGAGGAACTTGTGCCAGCACAAATATGTCATCTCTCTCTCTCTATCTCTCTCTTCTCTGTCTCTCCCTCTCTTTTTCCTCGCGTTGGAGGTGACTCCACTCCCCTGAAGCCGGAGCCTGTACTATTTTTCCCTGAACTGAGCGAGCTCGGAGCTCTGGATCGGCAGCGTGGCTGATTAGCATGCAGTAATAATGATGGCGAGCCGGGCTCCATTGTTCTAACACCTCCCCTCTCCTCCGCACCAATCTGTCACCGTGCAGCGGGCGAGCGCTGCCTCAGACGCTGCACTCCACAAATGAGATGGATAATTAGTTGCCCCTCACGAATGCCTCACTCTTCTCACCCCTGATTGCTTTCACCTTTTTGCTCCTGGCAATTTTGACACCTCGTAATCAGCCTGCTGCTTCTCCCTTTCAATCCATATCCATCCTCTTCCTCCCTGTCGGCCTTTTTAGACTCCTTTTTTTTTAACGTAGACTACCCCCCCACACACACACACACCAAAAAAACACTCCTTGTAGACTAGCCCACGCAGCTAGCTTCATGTAGAACTAGCCTACCTAGCCTGGCCTGTTGCTAAAAGACAGGGCCCACACTCCATCTTTTAGGTGTTCATCAGATTGTTGTAACAACAGAATCCTTAAAAGTACCTTCAGGAACCTTTTTTAAGAGTACTTAAAGTACGATCCTTTCAAAGGAATAATTTTAAATGTTCTTAAACACAAACATCCTTTATGTCAGTAAGGAACCTTCAAAAGGTTCCTTCATTTTTAGAGTGTAAATATTTGGCGGATAAGACTGCTTTCCATTACCACACATTACCACACACTACCACACACTACCAATTAAAATAGCCATGTTTTTAAAATCACATATTTGTTTCAAGGGAAGGGAATGGACAACAACACAATTTGATTTTGTTAACACTTTACTGCAACGGGGTTCTTCATAAGGCTACATGACACAGTATAGTCATTATGTCAACTGACATAAACCTACATAAACATTTATGAAGACATCATCTGTCACAGAGGTCACATATGACATATGGCCTCATAGAGGCCAGTTCTAATCAAAGCTAGCAAATGAAAACGCTATGACAAATTATATTTTTTGGAATAAGCCTTTATAAATGGTTATGTAGGTGTATGTCAGTTGCCATAAGCTTATTAACATGCCATGTAGCCTTATGAACAGCTCCCTACATAAAGTGTTACCAAGTTTGCACAATCTGAGGGAGTTTACAGAAAAAAAGGTGCTGCCTGTTTGACGTGTTTACTTCGTAGAATTAATCTTTTTTTCTTCAAATTCAAGACACATTACACTAATTTTAATACATTATACATTCTTAAAAACAGAGGGTTCCTCAAGGTTTCTTTAATAAAGCCAGTTGTATATGTAGAACCTTCCTGTTCTCCATATTTATATTAGAATTAATTATTTCAACTTCAAAACACATTATATACTGTGTAGCCTTTAAAGACAGTTCCTCAAGGGTTCTTTAGTAAAGGCAATGGTTATCTGTAGAACCATCATGTTCTATATATTTATTTAATAGAATTCATCATTTTTTGGCCTTTTTATATTGAGTTTACTAAAATTATACACTCGTAAAAAGGTGTTTCTTTCTTTAGTAGAATCAAATACAGTGTCAGCTTCACGACACATTATTCAAAGTTTAATAAAACAATGCACTGAAAAAAGAGATGGTAGCTCAAGGGTTCTTTAGTAAAGGCACATGTAGAACCACCAGAACTCAAAGAACCGCTTGCATTCCTTGCATTTGCAAATGCTTTTTACATGGTGAAATAGTTCTTCTCTATAAGGGAGAATCTGTTGTGTTTAGTTCAAATAGCCTTTTTTGGTACTTTGTGGAACCATTTTTTTAACTGTGTAGATATCCTGTGTACTGCATAACGGAAACATTGGGAAGTATATCAACACTTCAGTGTCAATCCTCCTGTCCCTGATAGCTTAGAAAAGAATGAATGTACTATACACTTGACCCCCTTTTTGACTCCTGAGGACTGTGACGTACATTTATTTCCTTTTTTTGACTTCTGTCTTCTACGTTACTTTGATTCAATAAAAAAACTGAGTCAACATACAAGGAGGAGGGCAAAAAAACCCACATGGGTCTAGTAACTGTCAGTACAGCTTCCTTCTTCCAAATAACGAGCATTGACAACATAATTATGTAGAAGCATCTGTCCACGGCTCCAGTGAGAGAGCCTTCTCCGAGCCTTCACAGGGCTCATGGAGAGAGGGAGCCATTAGGGAGAGCGATGCTAGCTGATATGCTAAAGCTCCAGAATAAATTCTCTCTTCATTCCCTGTGATCTGCTCAGAGGGACGAGAATTAAAGCGGGCCTGCTGCTGGACCAATTCGAGTCAGCCATTATGCAGAACACATTGTATGCTCTCAAGATGTAATATTCAGCTTTGTAAATATACAGAACAATCATCTGATGGCAAATCGCAAAAACGTGTTTTCCTGCGGGGGCGTTTGTAGGGGGGGTGGTTGTAGGATGGAAGGCTGGAAATGTTTAAAACACAAATTTGGTGTGTTTTTTTAACTATAGCCTATGCTTAGTATCTGTTTTGGACAAGACAAAGATTTGTGAAAATTTGGGATTCCTGCCCGTCACTATTTCAGTTATTTATACCTCGTTATTACTAGAAGTCCAATATGTACAAAACTGTTGGTAGGACATTTGATCAGACTAATTAGATTAGTAATAGTCACAGATGTGTTTAGTGATCTATGTCTGTAATACAGCTTATGCTTAATATCTGATAGGCACATTTGTACACTTTTCTGGCATCAGAATCTCTATTACAGTATATTGTTAGGAATACACATAGATGGATGCATGTTCAGTAGGGTGGTCCAACATTCAAAAAATCTAATTCCCATCCTCTTATTTTAATCTAGCGATGGAATTAACAATGTGGTGAAAAAAAATTAAAAATGACTTAATATTTAAGGTATTTAGGCTCAATGTAAGCAAAGTTTCTCACATAAGTAATTATTACCAGTTTATACAGACGTCAAAAAATTGCAGAAACCAACAACAAACCATTTAATTACCAACTAAACTGTTGAGTAGAGCTGTGATGCTCACTATGACTGACTGAGTATGTGAGTCATCAACAGCATCACAAACACTTGGTCTACAATTCAAAATGTGATGTAATGAATATTTAATATTAAAGCATAAAAACAGAAAAAGTCAGTAAATGTTGGTTACAGTAAGTAAACTAAACAAATTAAGCAGCAGTGTTTACAGTCACTGATCTTCTGTTAGTAAAAGTTACATTTACAATAAATTTGATTTCATTTGATTGAGCATTGACTCCAAATATCAACTTCTCTTCATAAAAAATGACACTTTTACATTTCTACAGTAGTAGCGTCAACTAGAAGGATGGGAGGACAGAAAATCATGCATACCCTGGACCACCCTAATGTTCAGCCACTATATTTGTGCTATTTAAACTATTTCATTAATATTAAAGAAATATGTTATCAACATTACACTGTAGATATGTTGATATCTAAAATATCTTAGTTATAGCCTCTGATTAATATATCACTTCAGTTATAATAAGATATGTTTGGTGATCTATAGGTTTTGTAATAGTTATTATAATTATATTATAGCTATAATAGTGTATAGATGATCTGAACATACTGCCCCTGAAAAGTGTGTTAAGTCTCATTTGCAAATGCTAAAACTGTGTGAAAGCCGAAAACTTTTCAAACTACCATATGGAACTGTAAATATGCTGGAAAAACAGACTTGTTGTCTTGGGAATGCTAAAATGCCTATAAATTAGTAAGTTAGTTAAATTCCATTGAGTTTCCCCCATAGCATAAGGCACTTGGCCATATCTCCTATTTAAACAATTTAAATGCATGCAATTATAATATAATAAAAGATCATTTTTCCTGGTACACTGAAAAAAAGAGTCTCATTAGTTCTTTGCCCAATTTCCTCATCAATTCATTTGTATCCCATTCACCGAAACCATTGAAAGCATCTCCACAGTCAAACCAAATCAGCCTACGCTGAATCAATAAAAAATCCAGTTTGCAGTCTTCACACCAGCTCATCTACCCAGCACAAGTGTTAGCAGGCAGTAATCCTGGGGCCTGCAAGGTCCTCACTGCACACGCATGTGTTTCAGTACACATATTTTCCCTATTTCCTTAGCACATCATCACACGAGCTGGTGAAAATTATTACATTTGTTTGCGAAGCTGCTAATGATCTACTCCCACAGTCCAATGCTGCAGGAAGGTGACAGACTAAAACACTCCATTAGAAAATGCATCTAGTCTCACTCAAGCATTACTGTACTTATCAATATGACACTGTATATGGAAAAAATGCAGGTTAACCTGGAGGTACTAGAAACCTTTGAGTTTCCCTCTTAGAGACTTATAGAGGCACTCATCCACATGATGATGCATCCTCCTCCTGAACAATATACAATATTCAGATTGCTGCTTAACGAATATGTTCCTTTAAGTTTTTGAAATACGGACATCTTTTGTTCATTCATAAGGTTGGCGACAAAAATAGGCATTTAAACACAGGTCTAATAGTGATCAAGACTCCAAACATTACACTATCAATAATAAGATAATTGCGCATATAATTGCACAGCAAGTATGCAACAGCTACACTGTGTGGTAACAAAGTTTTTAATTAACCTGCAATACCTGTGCAAAACTGCTCTCAAACACCATATGGCGTTGCAACATCAAAATAATTATCCAACAATTATTTTTCATTTTGCTTAGAATCTGTCATACAGCTGGCTCAAATTAAAATAAAGATATTAAATTAAGCTATTCTAAGAGCTATTACTAGCTAACTTTTCAGTGAAAGGAAAACTACACTGACCACATTTTTAACTAATCCATTTTCCTGGTTCGTGATGCTCGATGTGTCGATTCTTAGTGTCTAAACACACCTAGAGTAATTTTCTTCAGTAGTGAAAACCTTTATAGTTATTGTCCTTTAGAGTAAAAAAAATTATCTTTAAATTGCACCAACATGATTAGAGCACAAAAGACACACAACAAAGACAATCTAATAAAATGGAAGCATTTATTTCTGATATAGACCATTTAAACTCACACAAAACTCCCACACATCAAATCCAGACAGATTCATTAAGATGTAAAAAGCACAAAATGTACCGTTTAAAGTTTTACAATTTAAATAAATAAGCGTGGAGACCTCCCCTCCCGCCACGCTCTCACAATGAAAGACATCATGACGGCTGTGTGGCGAGCTAGTCTTGTAGAGAGATCAGGCAACAAAGGCATGAATAAGGCATGGCGTCAGCCCCTGTGCCTGGCTGTGTCAATCGCCGGCTTTGCTCTGGAAGTGTGAATTGAGGTGGCTGTATATGAGGTCTGGGTGAATAGTAGCATTGCAAAAAGCACACTTCCCCGGGCTGGCCGGCCGAGCAGGCTCCATGCTTGATGTCTCCGATGCAATAGCGGAGAGATCAGGGCTCCACAGAGGCTGCTCAAAAAGAGAGGACACCACTTTAGACACCAGGTCAGTTTTTAATGCACCACATTAGAAGATTCCACACTTTATTAACACAAACATTTATATAATAATAATGAAAATAACAACATACCATTTCCCTGATGCTGATATTGTTCACAAAGATGAAAAATGGTTTCCATTATAAAAGTTCACTTTAGCCATTAAGAAATCTCGCAATTACCAAAACATGAAGAAAGTACGAAAAACAATCCAAATGTACAGTAGATCTAATGTCACTACCACTTTACAAGGTCACCCATATAAAGGGTTTATGAATGGTTGAAAATTAGTTTATTCATGGTTATTAGTTAGATCATAAACACTTTATAAATGATTAATAAGCAATTATAACGCATAAATAAAAAGGATAAAAATGTCCCACTGCTTGCAAAATCTCATCATGCATCTTTCGCATCAGTCGACAATATACCTGTTAGCATCATCAGATATTATGTTCTATCATCTAACAATGTTTTATTTAGCAGACATGATATTCTTTGGCTTATATTAACATATGAATTCACTTAATCCTCATTATAAAGTTTAAGAAAAATGATTTACTTTTCTGCTGTCAAGCCTCTTCCTCATGACTGCCACTATTTGGCAAGCAATGTGTAATTTTGTCCTGTTCAAGGATTATCGCTGCTTATTAATGTTTTGTAAAGTGTTAATGACCTAATAAATAAATTAATACATTATTTTTAAACCATTCATAAACCCTTTAGACAATAAGGACAGTCATGATAAAGCAAATCTGACTGTAAATGTGTGCACTGTGTGTTTTTATTTCCTTATCTTCCATGTGACATCACCAGGGGTGGAAGGACTCATATTTTCAAGTTCAAAGCCATTTTGATTATAATGTCTTGATTCTACAAAGTTCTAATGATATAGCATGCAGACTGACAGTTCAAATAAAAAGATAACTTAGGCACCATGATTAGTTTCTCCACTTATAGACTGATGTACTAACACAGAGAAAAGACTGTAGCCTGAGCTGTAATGATCAGTGTAGATCACAACTCATAATTACTATTCAAAGGTACTATTCAAATTGTACCGCACTGCTTTTCTTATATGTCTTCATATCATATGAGCCAAGGGACATGTGCTAATCTTTAACTAACCCAGAGCTAAAAGAACAGTAAGAGAGGTGTGTAAAGAGTGTATGACAACATAGAACAAAAGGCAGTATGCTATTCACAGCTCTCTGTGGTCTTAGCACATCTTAATTGAGATCCTAAACAGAGCAGCACAGTTTGAATCCCTGTGCAGATGTGAAACACTCAGATGAGAGTATGTATTTCAAGAATTTTCTGTTTAAGCCAGTAAAATTAGGAAGGATGGTTCAAGTTTGTGTTAATATTGGCTATTTCACAGCTTCAAATGGAGAGGAGGCAAGTTATTCAGATAAATGGCACGCTCTCACGCCATGAACACCTAATGCTCCATTAAATGCCGTCTAGGACATGAAGGCTATTGAGTGTACAGTGAAGAGATGTGGACATACAGCTTTGCCTGTGTATGACAGCTACAGTTCACAGCATGTCATATTATGGACATTAGATTATATAGTGAATTGTGTCTTCAGAGAACAAAGAATACTAAGGAACTCTTCAGAAAGCAGCACCATTTAAAACGTTCATGTCGGATTATTTTCTATTTAGAATTTTAATGTGAATCCTCAAGCACCTGCCTTGTAAGTGAATCTCATTTAGTAGGCTAAACATTCTCCACAAACAAAAAACTGCAGTTTTCAGTGCTTCATAAGAGTGATGCTTCAATTCGATGACACTATGTGTCCTTGTTTTTCCAATGCAGGACTACTTCACCGCTACAAATTTATTGGCGTGATATCTCTCAGTTCACTTGTACTTAACCAGGTTGAAAGCAAGCTTCTTTCTGCCTTTGTAGCACTTATAATAGAATAAAGATAACAAACCTGAAACATTCTGTCATCAGTATAAATATGTACATGTTTATGTGAAGGTTTCAAAAGTTTTTCTTCCTTTAATACTTGTATAGTTGCTGAAATGGAAGCCTACCAGGTCATGTTGAATTCGTCTGCCCACACTTCTCTGCCATCTAGTGTACAACTGTTCAAACATATGAGAGACTCTCACCTGTTGTGGTCCCCGCACTGACTCGTGTGATGCTGACGCGGGTGGCAGCTGTGACGGAGGAGAAACGGCCGGATATGGAGAGATTGACTCCATCATTGTGGATATGGGCTCCACCAGGCCCTTCCCGGGCAGAGGCAGGCCAAAGTTCCAGTCTGGTAAACTGAGCAGAAATTCATAATCATCGTCTGTTACAGGTGGGAATTTTATACTGTCCATAAAGTCAGTATCCTCTGGATTGACACCCCGTGATGCAAGAGAGCCAGAGTGCAAGGGGTCATTGACTTCTGCCCTTGAGGATGAGGAGAAAGGCACCTCAGCTTGTTCGGCTGTGTCGTCAGTACACTGGATGGGCATGGAAAACTGCTGATCTGTAGGTGCACAGAATTAATTTAATTAATTAATTAACAAATTAAGCAATGATTCTCTTTAATGTTTTCAAAATCTGACAGCTTAGCTATTTTTTATTTTCAAAACAATCCGAAGCATACGCGTTATAGTTAACTCTTAGGGACCTGAATAAAAAAGACTAAAAACATTCTCATCATCTGTCCAACATAACATGACAATATCACACAAAAATAAGAAGCTATATATATGTAAATTTGTATATGTTTACATTTGAAATTGATTGAAATTTACATTAAAATTGATGTATATATTCCTTAAAAGACCGAAATAACACTGAATGTCTTTCTCAAAAACACAACTACTGTGACAAAGGCTGAGAAATTAGTTTCATGAACTAAACTCTACATTTCTACACATCACTACCTAAGGTTATATTTTCTCACCTGGACATTGTAGCACACCCTTTGGTAAAACAACACAATCAGTACTTCATCCATTGTTAAGCAATATTTTCAGGTCTATTATTGGGTTAAAATGCTCCTAGATCCTGTGCGTAAAGGCATCTTCATTCGTCAGTGTTTTCAGCTGCTTTCCTGGCACATTCGTATAGATGTTTAAAAATCAGTATGCAAATGTGAAGAAATCACACCAGTGATGTATGCACCACACATGCCGACTGAATATTCTAGAGCATCTCTGACATTTTTAACACCAAACAATGCTCTGAGAATCACTACCACACAAACGCTGCAGCTATGGCTGATATAGCCAAAACCCACTCATAACATAACCTTGACGTACCGTTACTAAAAGAACAATAATTTAACACACCAATAATTTGCCTGTTCTGAACAATAACATGCCAATGTGATAACGGTCATTTTGAGAGGCTGATTGTCATGTTATATAAATATTAACATGATTGTAAGGCTCATGAATTTACATTTGAAATGCATGAAATTGTCTACAATTACAGTGCCTAACATTTCTACACCAAGATGTTATCACACAGGTGCACCATTAATTATCTGCAAGCATCACTTTGTTGCTGTTACTGCACAATTCACTCATTTCCACAAATAAATTTGATCTCACCTACACCCGAACACTATTTTTAGCTGTGAAACACAGACGAGTTAACTACGAAAAAGCCATGTCCAGGTTGTGCGGGTAAGCACACTGTCCTTTCTGCCAGTCCTTCATGATGATTCCACAGCTAAAATTACATTGCATGGACATATTGTTACACTTGATCACATAAAAGGCCCTTAATTGCATAACTGTGCAATGATAATTGAACACGTTCATCTGTTCAGTTTATTTTAATCAAGAGCAAAGGACAGGGGGATGCAGCAGCAGCAACACTGGAGCTGTTTGCCTCTGCTCCAGGTGGTACTGTCTTTAATTGTGCACAAGATAATAAACAATAACTAATATCTTGTTGTGACATTTCCAAAGTAATTGTTAACTCCACAGTTTCTGTTCTTCATAATTTAATTAGAGCCAAAAAATACTAATCTTCAATTGGGCTCAGCTAAAGCACAACAATAATAATTTAATGAAGACATATATCTCCCTAAAATATCAAATTAGAATGTTAAAAACAAAAAACCGTAAAGAGAATTACCATTGGCAGTATCATTTCCTTTGTGTATTCTTTTCAGGTGATCTTTCTGACGCTTTGTGAGGGTTTTAATCCTCTGGAAAGTCCCTTGGATTTCCTGAAAAGCATCTAGAACATCCTTACTAAGAACCAAAAAAAAAAAGAACAGACAGACACTGAGCAAGCACTTCCACTGTGCATTTTCACAATTGAAGCCTCACACTACAAAACAGAGCATTATAAGATGTTGGTAGCATTTTTAACCAAACACAGCACCTTTCTGACTAAAAACAAATAAAGAGTTTATCAACAATTACGTGTTACAGACATTGTGTTTTTATATGAAGAGGTCAAGATGAAAGATAAAAATCAGGTCAAAAAACGCCAGCCCTTCGCTTTGAGAGTTTACCATGCTACAGACTTTATCATCTCATAATGAAGAATACATCCAGCAAGGCTATATGCATGAAACATCTCATAGGACTACTAGACAGAGGTGTGTTTAGTGTCTAAAGATAGGGGAACGACTGCTGGTTACGATGCTAGTTTTGATAGTCTTGTATTAGTTTTTCAGTAAAATACAATATGCCTGCTTTGAAGTTAATAAAACATAGCATGATATAATAAAATACACAGTATCTTAAGGCTGAGCTACATACGTTTCCAAGCCACTGACTCCAGGCATTGTGCTGTGGAGCGTTGGTGTACTCTCCATGGGCTCATTCTTCAGACATTAACAAAAAGACACAAAAAAAACAGAAAATAATATCAATATACACGTCATGACCAAAAGATAAACAGTTTCTAAATAAAATACAAACCTATTTTCAATAATTACAGCAAATGGATCATTTACATCACTAAAATCCTCTTCAGAGTACAGACTGAAATGTATCTGCACTCATTGCAACAAACTACATTTTTTATGTAAATAATTATATTCTTTAAAGCCAGATGAAATATTTTCCTCCAAAGCTCATATTCACAGTAAGAGATCAGTCATAAAAGCTTTATGCTCTAGCGCCCCCTGTTGTTGAAAATATATTGACAAGTGTTACAACAATTGAAAAGAATTATCATGGTGGATTCAATTAGAGAAAAATTCTCACTGTGGACAGATAGCGCTGAGAAATGATATCAAACTGTGAAGAAAAGGAACTACATCTTTTTCACACATTTCTCACAATTTAACCCACGAGTGAACTGTGGATAAGTGGGAAAGCAGCTCAGGCACTGCCATCATCTCTTCTGCCTGCTTTCTGCTAATAATATCAGAAAAAAAGAAGCTGGGGGTGCGGCATATGCTTTTGGTAAGTCAAGTCCATTCAGGAAAGTTAGGCAAAATTTTCATGTCTTCAAACAATGACAGGACACCAGTGTTCTCTGTGTGAGGAACTATGCACTGCAAGTCAGCAATAATTTACAGAACCTTCACGACAAAGAAATTTCCTTTTACCTTTAGAGATAAGTAACTGCTGAATTCCCATCCATAGCAACATAACAAAATATACACAAACAAAGGAAAATCAAATGGAGATTATCTGAGGTGGAAAACACTTGAGTAATTGCATGATTGCTATATTTATAGTATTATTTTGGGAGTTTAGCATTAAACCCAATTCTGCTGAATCTAAATTCTACAAAAGAGCTACATTAAAAATATTATGACAAGAAAAGATTAATTTTTGTTCACATGTAAACTATCATGTTTCTTAATCATTACATATAAAGTACATACAGTATATATATATATATATATATATATATATATATATATATATATATATATATATATATATATATATATATATATATATATATATATAATTTTACTGTTGATCAGCTTTGCTTTCAGCTCATAAAATTTACTGTTGATCAGCTTTGCTTTCAGCTCATAAAATCAGAAATCCAGACTCTAAAATGATTAGAATATGTTATAAGATCAAACAGAAAAGGATGAATAATACTAATAGTCCCACTTCTGTTGGGGCTCCTTTACCAAGAATTACTGCTTCAATGTGGTGTGGCATAGAGACAATCAGCTTTTATGCAATATTTTTGATGTACCACTGTGTAGATACATTTTTATGAACTTAAAACAGGGGAAATGCACTTAATATTCACCACAACTGTCTGTAAAGTTTTAAATTGCAGTACTGAGTATAAATAATTAATTGAAACTTTGAGGTTAACAGTGTTATAGTCACTGGACCATACTTCACAACAGCATACATCACCAAAAGTGATAACAGTAATAACAATTTATTTGTTAATGTATCTACTTTTAAGTTTTATGCACTTGAGAAAGTTTAAACTTGGACAATTTTTGACTTTTAATCAAGCATAACTGTTCTTCCATATCAGTACAATGCCCACACTGTCAGAGAAATATTTTGACACTGTACCCATACTTTCATTAAAGTATCGTGCCACTTTTTTCTTACTTTTCTTCTTCTTCAACAATGTTTCTCAAACTACCAAAGAGTTTAATCACATATATTCCTTCTTCCTGT
>BRDA01000555.1:0-14000 GCA_036984385.1 Crenuchus spilurus
GCACATGAGAGCATTGAAGGAAGTGTTATGACTGGACTTGTAGAGGGAGTCAGAAGATGTGGAAGACCAAGAATAACCTGGATGGATAACATCAAAACGTGGACTGGATTATCAGGTGCCAGCCTGCTACAAGCAACCAGAGACAGATGGCATTGGAGAGAAGTGACTCATCTGTACAGCCTACCATCGCGAAGCGATGACGGCGTTTGACATGACGTGTGATTATAAGTGTTTTTGGTGGTCATGGTGGATTTTAATTTGTTCCAAAAAGTAACCACCTCTGAAATTTTACACACAAGTGCATTAAAACAAATCAATCTTACAGGAAAACTGTGAACCTGTCAACTCTGAGGCCACATCACCAGCATGTCTGTAATTACTGACAACTGCACTGTTACCACAGAAACCCAAACAGACTGACTGGTGATGTGTGGACAGAAAAATCAGATCTGATTTCTTACTGATAATAGTGTGAACAGTCATCTCAGCAGATCTGATCTGATATTCTGGCAGTCTGAACATGGCCAAAAACCCCTGCTAATGTTGTTTCTGACATGCTGCTATCTATAAAACTGAAAAAGTATGACCAACTGTAAACAGACATGGGAAGATTTGAGCTTCATTGTCACAAGCAGGAAGAATTTGGCCTTAGAAGTTACTCAGGAGAAAGTCAGTTTTAGTAATGAAAAATGAGTAAAATGAAAAGAAGTTAAAAACAGTACAAAGCCTCATAATGGGGGGCGGGTAAATGGCAAACGCTGGATGGTACAAGTTATAACACTGACCTGAACACACTTGTTTTTTTTAACTACCCAAGAATGCTGGAGGACCAGATTCTTTCAGTGCCAACTGCCTGAATCAGCTGGAGTAAAACTGACTGGACGTTTATGCTCTGCTTCCATCCTCAGACAAAAGTAAGGAAAAAAGTATTTATATAACACAAATTATACAGTACACCGCGGTGAATCAAAGTGCTTTACAAACATGGAATAAAAGCTCAAAGATAAAAGCTTTAAATCAAAAGTAAAAGTATATATAATGCAAGGTATGGTGCTTTAGTGTGTTTATTGAATGACAAAAAACAGTAAGGTTTGTAATCTTGATGTAAAGACAGCTAAGGTTGGGATAAATCTTACGTTTTCAGGAATTTTATTACAGCTGTAGATGCTGTAGTAGCTGAAGGCTTCTTGCCTTGTTTAGTTCTAATTCTAGGTACCGCTAACTGACCTAATCCTGATAATGAGAGAGATCTAGTGGGTTAGGGAGAGGGAGCTATACTGCTTTACTGATTTCATTACATTTTAGTGAAAGATGAAAGCTTAACTAAACATGCTTTTGTATGTGCTCTTCTTGACATTTAGGAGTGACCTGACGAGCCTGTTACTTCAGGTCTGTCCGGCTTCTGCTCATATATGTCCTAGTGAGGCTGCAGCTGACTGATATGCACTATGGCCTCTCTGAGGAATTCCCATCCTCTGCTTCCCTTTGTGTTCACTGGAAAATCACTTGTGTGGAATGACTGGAAAAAAGAAAGACAAAACCTTAGATAAGGTTGAGTGGAGCTGAAGGGTTTTAAAATACGTCTGTCTTATAGTTCTTCTCAAGAAAATGTTTGAGACACCATTTCATTGAGTTATGATCTGAATATGGCATATCTTATATGTGCTATTACTCAGATTTTTACACCTTATGATACACATGTTTATACGCTATACTCTTATAAAAGATATAGAACTTCTATATAGAACCATAAACACTCAAAGAACCCTTCATGTGGATTCCATGGTGGAAGAGTTCTTCAAATTGATCAGGAAAGTGTTGTCGATAGTTCTATACAGAACCTTTTTGAAATTGTTCTTTATAGCCTCCAAAAAGGTTCTGTTGTA
Source organism: Crenuchus spilurus (assembly GCA_036984385.1). Lineage (NCBI taxonomy): Eukaryota > Metazoa > Chordata > Actinopteri > Characiformes > Crenuchidae > Crenuchus > Crenuchus spilurus. Next base: position 1,887 of record BRDA01000555.1, read on the forward strand.
ATAATAGAAGAACCCTTTTTGGTGCTAAAGAACCTTTTTCAAAAGAACCATGTACAGCACATTCCTCATCAATCTGTAGAACACTTTCAGCATGTGATCATGGTTCTATATAGAACCATTTTATTTACTAAAGAAATTTTAAGAGTCTACTACATCCTTAAAGTTGATGTTTTCAGACGTTACCCAGTGTCTATGCATATGAAGGCGGTTATTCTTGTAATTTCTTTTTTTCAGCATTATAACAAATCCAATACAGGCTCACGACTCTGTTTCTGTCATTTAATCCTTTCAGTATGTGAATTTGTTTGCATGTCTCTAATAGTTAAGACACATGACACATCTCAGCTGACATTCGGTACACTATAAACCCAAAAAGTGCACTATTAGGAGTCATAAAGGATAAAAATGACTCTCTAGGCCTTTCTCTATATAGGTCCATTAATAGCTTCTATACCATCTATATCAAAGCACTACAGGTGCAGTAAGGAGTCATCAGAGAATCAAATGGCTTCTACGTCCAACTAGGGCAAGTGCATGTGGTAGGGAAGTCAGTCTTTCTAATGTCTCTGGGGAAGCCCCCTGGAGTACTAGGTGTACATTAGCACTAACAAAGCATGATTCCTGTTATGTGACTGTCCATAGTGGATGGGAATCATATGCAAGTGCCTAGTCAGAAGTGATGACAGCACATTATCTAAGCAGCAGATCTATATTTCAGCTTGCTTTTCTGAGCTCTACTCAGCATGGCTGCTGGTGTGCTCCGTACAAGCCCCGCCCGCACACAACTGACGTCACGACGCTACGCGAACTGACTCATTTGCATACTTTGCCTCGCCCACTGCCGGCGAGCATGTTAATCCACACGGGCAGGATTCTTTACACGCAGACAACAACGGAGGGAAATACAGCTGGCCAAGAAATAATTAAATAAAAAGTTTTGGCTCGTGTAAGCTGTCGAGCTAGACGTGCTGAGACGTTGTGAGAGGACGCTGGAGGTTTGTGGGCTCTGTCCCACTCCTCAGAACCAACTATGGAAGCTTTAAAATCGGCTGGACGGGCGATCATTCGGAGCCCCAGCCTGGCCAAGCAGACCTGGAGCTCCGGAAGACACAAAAGTGAGTTCGGCCTCTTCGAACAGTAAGAGGTTGTGTGTTTGTGTGTAGACAGTGTTCAGTCTGGTGTAAAAGTTATAGTGAAGTGAAGCTTTAGCTGGTGAGTTCAGTCGCCGCGGGTAAAGTTACGTACACGCCCAGCTGTGTTCATTTATAACTAGTGTTGGAAGTGTAAGGGTTAAGGTCTCTTTAATAAATTGCATTGTGGGAAAATTAATAATGTAATGAAGAGGTGAATAGCTGCAGCTGCTCATGCTTTCCCTTTAACAGCTACATTTTTGTTTTATTTTGGCCACTTGTTTTTTTTTGTACTAATGTCACAGCGGTTTGGCAATAAACATCCAGCGCTTTCACTACCATCCAGGTGCAGCTCATCGTTATTGGTGGAATTTAAGGGTAATTACCCCAGAACGGGTGGAAGGAGAAACTCGCTCTGGCCCTGGAGTTAGTGGCTGTAAACTGGGCTTCAGCTGCTTTTCAGTAATTATAAACACGGCGTTTATTCTGTTCAAAACGAGCCAATTTCAACTTGGCTACGTTTCTCAGACCCATAAGCAGGATTTCTCTGCTTAGCCAGGTAAGCTAAGCCCAAAGTGAAACCTGTCCAATGGGAAAGGAACAGCAGGACGTTCCTATTGGTCAGTCCTCAGCGTTGGACTTAATTTATCTGGCTAACTTAGAAATCCTGCTTTGTGTAATACCTCGAGGGCTTAGTCTGGCATTTCAGTGATATTCAGACTTTTGGCTTAAGTTAAAGATTCTCTCATTGTTACAAACCGACCCAGTCTCATCATCACTGCACTTTTAAACATTATGGTTCTTTAGTAAAGTGTATAGAGCCATGAACACTCAATGAGTCCTTCACGTGGATAAAATGTTCTTTAGATGTCTGAGGAATGTGTTGAAGATGTTTCTATACAGAACCTTTTTAAAAATGGTTCTGGTCTAATGGTCCCTAAAAGATTTGATTTGAAAAGGGTTTTGCTGTAGTTACGATGTCAAGCCTGTGAAAACCCTTTTTGGTGCTATACGGAACCCTTTTCAAAAAGTTTCTCTATGCACCCTTAAAAGAGATGGGTCTTCAATGGTACATTAGTAAAGAAAATGATTCTGTATAGAACCATGGACACTCAAAGAACGCAAATCATTCTTCAGATTGATGAGAAATGTGTTGTAGATGGTACTATATAGAACATTTTTGACTATATAATCCCAAAAATGGTTCCTCCGTTATTACAAACTTGACATCATAAGGATGGCATCTATATAGAATCAACAGCACATTGCTCATCAGTGTGAAGAAGCCGTTCATCACGCAAAAACCTTTTAGGTTCTTGTGTTTGTGGTTCTATATAGAACCATTTTCTTTACTAAACAACCCTTGGAGAAGCATCTTTTTTAAAGTGTACTCATCATCTTCAAGGGGCCAATTGGAGAAATCGTGTTGGAGTGTTGTCTGTAGCCTGCACTACTTCGGGGGTGGGGTGGGGGGCCTTTAGATCACATGCAGTGAAGCGCTACTGCTTGTACGGTGGACACTACAAGTCTCAACTCCATGACAGTAGCATAATATCTTGGCAACCCAGTGTTGCTAGGCAATGGTTTTTGGCCTTCATTATAGGACAGTAAACTGCGTAAAGGAGGGACAAGATTATGTACTATTTATGCATATATTATTCTACTCTTTGAACTCAGACATGCTGTGCAGTGTTTACATATGTTTGCAGATTTAAGGATTATCATATGAGCAGAGCTCATAAAAAAACATCCTGCATGCACAGCCACTGAACGTAAATGCACTAACCTCCAACTACTAAGTCAATGCAGCAGCAGTAGCTGGTTTGAAAATTTGCTGCCAGGATCCTTGCTGCTTTCGGCTGCTGTCTCCTAGGATCCAGCTGAAGCTTTGATCTCTAGCTCATTGTGTGAGCGCTCCACACAGCAATGCATGGCCAGTCAGCTGGTTGACTTGATTTAGTCACACGACAACAGGGTGCTTTTCACAGAATGAAGCTTAGCTACTGGCTGACCCTTTTGTTTGACCTGGTAAGGGAAACGCTACCCAATTAATTTTTGTCCTGCACACAGACAGTGAAAGCTGTGTTGGCCCTGGTGGACGATTGATGCCACACGTGCCACTTTTGGGTGCCATCAGCTGTTTTGTTTACTCTGAAGATGGCATGTTGGAAGGCTGCCAGTTCCAGAGATCAGGAATGTGTGGACAGAGGCTAAGTGACAGCCTCAGTAACTATAGAAATGAATTTTGGGCGTAGTCACAGAACATGTTCACCAGTGATGTGCACCACCCATATAGCAATGTTCTTTAATGTACTTGCTCAAACATGCCTCTTTCTTTTCCTTGTGTGGTTGAATGATGTTGGAATGTGGAATTCACTCACAGGTGCTGGACCTTTTGTGCTATGGGGTTACAGTTGGGTGCTCTTGTTTTAGTTCGAGTCATTGTTGTGGTGGTGATGGACTGAATGATTCCAGCTACAGTACAGATCCAGCAGTTTAGTGTTTCTTACCATGCTCTACAGTACCTGTATGAAGTCACCAGCTTGTCTGAGTCTTCATTAGCAGATTCAGTCATATTAAAGTATGTGCAGTCTTACAGTATGTGAAGCTTGTTACTCCACATCATACAAAGTAGAACTATTTGCTTTTTCTGTTCTGCAGGGGAGTGCTGGTATGTAAGTGGGCAAAGTGTCTGAGTCGTTGTGTTGTTGGATTTTTTTATTTTTTGACCTGACTAGCATTAGATCACTCTGTCATGTCATACGCCCTCATCGCTTTGCGATGGTATGCTGCACAGACAAGTCACTTCTCTCCAATGCCATCTGTCTCTGGTTGCTTGTAGAAGGCTCTCGCCTGATAATCCAGTCCACGTCTTAATGTTATCCGTCCAGGTTATTCTTGGTCTTCCACGTCTTCTGACTCCCTCTACAAGTCCAGTCATAACACTTCCTTCAGTGCTCTCATGTGCTGCCTCATCACATGACCAAAGTAACGTAACTTGCGGGATTTAATATGCATCAGTAACTCCTTTTGAGTTCTAGCATCTCATAGACTTGCTCAGTAGATCACTCTTACTCTGTATATTTATGGTGTGGTAGATACTGTCTTGAGCTTGGCAATGGTTCAGCAGTCAGTATGTGCTCCACTCAAACATGTCATCCTACCATAACAGGAAATGTCCCACCACAATAGTTTCAAAACTCTGCGGCCTTCTTTGCATGTAGGATGAACAATTTTAGTCTCTGATCATCAAACGTACAGGCAACCCAAGGTTATGTGTAACAGTGTCTGAGCTGAAACTTTGTGCCGAGCTGAGAATTCTTGGTTCCAGACCTCTTCGTTTCATATGAATACTGTTCTCTGGTCCTCTTGGTTTGAATGAACTAGAAACAAACTTTATACAGTGGAACCTCTTATCATTTGCCCAGGTTATTGTACATTACAGTTATTGTCTACTTTTTTGCTTAAAAATTTGTCCCAGTTATTGTTCATCTGCCCGGTTTTCATCAGCGTGCCCATGCGACTCGCCACTAATTTAGCAAAAACAAAGCATCCACCCATGCAAAAACAAATAGTTGCTGAGAACAGGTGTACAAAACAAAGGCTGCTGACTGGACCACACCTGGACTCTTTAAAACTGAGTGTAAACCTGTAAGAGTGATGTTAAATTTTCATTTATCCATCCTTTTGTGTTTATTTCTCATTGTGTTCTGAATGTAAAACTTTAGTTATACTATATAAAATGCATTTTGATTCATATTCTGGAGTGTTTGGAACAGATGAATTGGATTGACATTATTTTTTATGGTAAATATTGCTTCAGGTATTGTTTGTTTCAGTTATCAGACACTTTAGAACAGATTAATGATGAAAACTGAAGTTCCACTGAGTTTTCACATTTCTGTAGCACGTTTCTAGACACTGAAAGCACTTTGACATTAGAGAGTTACTTAAACCACCACCAGTGTGCAATACTAACTTAGATGATGAAACAGCAGCTGGTCTGCTCTGGAGGTTTACTTCATGGACACTAACATGAACACAGTTATGGTGCTATGCTATTGTTCCTGACCTCACCAAACAGCAGTTCATGAGTAACTTTTGGGTGTCCCGGTAGTCTTTTAACTACATCTGTCATCGTATTGGCCCTGTTTTGTAAAGGAAAAACCTTCTGTTCACATGTTACAAGAACATCAACATCCAGAAAGACTGCTGGAGTATTTTAACTCTGTGTGATGTCTGTGCTTTAAATAAATTGGAATTTACATTGTTTACATTTTCCTATTTGTTTTTTTACACCCACTGCATTCTCTTTATAGTTTAGTTATCTGTTTATATGTAGTTATTGGCCCTCGGTGCAGTTAAGAGTAGAAAAGGTGGTTGTCTATGTAAATATACTGCAGTAAACTGTACAGTGCTAATATTATAATAACTTTGTATAATATATATAAAAACACACACAAACCAAGGTGTGTATAATTATTTTAAAATAATTCAGTCTATTTAGTATTGCTGACTCCCTCTACAATTAGACACGCCCACAAATGCCATCTAATCAAATTTGTATGGTGCTCGGGTTCTATGGCTGCTGGTCAGTTCGTTAAGGAAGAAATCTGTGCTTCCTCATTGAAGGAAAAATAATGTTCCCTACTTAACAAAACATGATGCTGAATCCTAGAAGGGTTTCCTGCTGTGATGTTAGTGAGCTCATTGTGGCAAGGTTTTGTTATTTAAACAAGAGCGCATATCAACTTTGGAATACTTATGAATGACAGAAGTGACTCTGGTTGATTGTAATAAAAAAATATAAAAGATTAATGAAATAATGCAGAGATTAAGCTTAAAAGAGGTTAAAAGGACTGGAAAAGCTTGATAAACGGGTCAGTATCGTACCATATATCTTCTTTATTCCAGCCTGAGGTAGCCTGCTCAGAACATTTCACCTTCTGTTGTAGCTCAAAATCTATAACGTGCTTGTTTGGCCTCAAAAATGTCATTTTTGTTTGTTTATTTTTTAAGAGACATTTATGAAAATAGGGATGCTCCTTTGTACACTCTTGATTGTCAACACAGTATTGATGTATTGATTGTTAATTGATAGTTTATGTCAGGCTTCTGCCAGTACACAGCCCTCTGAGAGACTGTATGCACTGATTGGCCTTTACATTAAAACCTCCTTGTTGTTTCTACTCTGTCCACTTTATCAGCTCTGCTGACCATACAGGTGCACTTTGTAGTTTATTCATTACCGACTGTAGTCCATCTGTTTCCTTCTTTCACCCTGTTCTCCAGTGACCAGGAGCCCACAGGACAGAACAAATCAGGTATTATTTGGTAGGTGGATTGTTCTCAGCACTGCAGTGACACTGATCTGGTGGTGGTGCATTCATGTGTGTTGTGCTGATGTCAGTGTATCGGACACAGCAGAGCTGCGGGCGTGTTAAAACACCTCGGTGACACTGCTGGAATGACGATAGTGCAGCATCGCGTGACCATTCATGAATGACTAGATGATGAGCAACACAAACTGCATCAGATGACGTGTCTCTGACTGTAGATTAGATTAGATTACACTTTTTATCAATATGATCTGACCTCAGCATTTAACCCTTCCATGCAGTGAAACACACACTTCTGGTCACAAGACCACATCTTTAAAACTCCAGGTCACTGCTGCCCCAGTTACATCTACAGGCAGGGGTGGATTTGGAAGTTCTGGGGCCCCAAGCAATGTCATGTCTGGGGGCCCTGATCAAACGGATAGTTTTTGTAGTTATGATGCGGTGCAGGCTTAAACATAAATTATTATTATTAATTATGAATAAATTGTAATTATTCTACATAAATTTTAAACATTACTTAAACATTATTCATAATATTTTATTAGGAAATACTAGTTACTAATAACTATAATCATTATTGTTATATAATAAAATAATATAAATCATTAATAAAATATTAATTATTACATATTAATAAACTGTTAAAATAATGTAATATAAAATCATCACCCAGTTCTGTTACACCTTGATAATCAACTTCACTCCAATTCATTAGCACCAGTTTTACAATTATGTTTGGACTGTATAGTCAATAGACCTCATTTACACCAAATTATACCTCATTTTTGAGTAAAAATAAGCAGAAATTCTGTATTATTTTGACAATAGTTAAATTTAGAGGTAGGGTTGGGCGGTATTGGTGTTTTTCATACCATGGTATGAGCTTGAGGAAAATACGGTGTTTTGAATCTGAATTTTTTTAATTTGAATCTGAGAGATGAATGAATGAATGAATGTTACACTTATATAGCGCCTTTCTGAGACCCAAGGACGCTTCACAATCAGCACACTCCATTTTCACACACTCAATCACACACACCGGCGAGAAGCGGCAGCCAATCGCGCACAGCATACTCTCAACCGGAAGCGACCGTCCACCTGGAGGACTGCATCGAGCACTAGGGGGATCACCCAGGACAGAGTGCCAACCTTATGAATTTATGGATCTGATTTTTGTTCAAAACACAAAGCATTGTTAAAATTCAAATGTATGAATTACGCCATTAAATATTTCAAGTTTATTAAATGGCATGTAAATATAATTCAAATTTACAAAATTCAGATTCACATACTTATGTCAGCAATTGAGCAATTGCGTTTTGATTCAAATTATCCTATGCCAATTATGTAAAGCTGCTTTGTGACAATGTACATTGTAAAAAGCACTATGTAAATATACTTTGATTGACTGATTGATTGATTTTTGGCATATGGAAAATAGTGAGGAGAGGACTCTCGCTCAATAAACAAACAAAGTCAGAATGAATGACAAACGTGTGGGTGAGTGATAAACACGTGGGTGGATGCTTTGTTTTAGCAGAATTAGTGGCGAGTCATGTGGGCACGCCGATGAAATCCAGGTGGATAAACTGGAACTATATTTCGACAAAAAAGTAGATGATAACTGTATAATAACCAAGGTTCCAGTGTACTTTAAAACTGGTTCAATTTAAGTTCAGTTTAAAATGATCAGTACGATATCTGTCCCGATCAGTTATCATATTGTACCACAGAATTCCTTATCTCTGATCTCTAGCTGATTTAGTACCAGTAGCTGCTGTGGTCTGGGCTTAAAAAGTCACAAAGTGGCAGGCTGTTATCATTGAAGAACGATAACACACAAATCTAATTTGCACAATTACATTTCAGATGTAGTCGATCAGTTAAGACATTTTTTGAGTCCAGATATTGCATTTGTTGTTTAGAACCGAAGCTGTGAGGCTTGTCTTTCTAAAAACAAAACATAAAAACATTTCTCAACCTGCTTAATCCACAGTATTAATTAAGCTTAATTAAGCTCTTGCAGGCTAGGTAGTGTGGTTCAATGTGATTTACTGTGGAATAAAAAAGGAATAAAAAAAGAACAAAAACTTGTGCTGTCTGAATTGGTTTCCTGTAGCTGTTAAGCCTTAATACACTTTATACAATACAGTAAGTCATACTGTGTCTTAAAACCACATGGTCTAGTCTGAGGATCCTTAATTATGTTTGAAATGTTTTGGTGATTATGCCAAAAGCAAACATGCTGTGTAGGTGACTATTGTTAGCAACATTTGTCACACAGCTAACACATGTTCTAAATTAATTAAGCAAACAAATTGGGCTCCAAACATGTCTTGGCTGATGTGTTAGGAGGAAAATTGTGAATATGGTTTATGGGTGTAGCATTTCTCTAAAAATCACTATAGCATCACATTTTGACAGCCCGGCGCACCTAGGCTTGATTCCTCTAGCCTAAATGTCATAGTACAGTGCACTGTGTTTTTCCTACACATTTCATATTTTCTATCGTTAATCCTCTGTTTCAGCTACTTCAGGCCTGTCATTTATTTACTGCAGACAAAGCTAATCCAAGCGAGTCTTTGAATATATAATTGTAGTCAGTGGCATTTGCCTTCACCAGATTTTTTTCCTTCTTTGTGATATTTTAGGCAGAGCTAGCCTGCCCATAGCACATACCTTATGATTGACCTCCACCAGTTGTAGCAGGTTCACTTTGTGATGAAAATAGTGTTTAAATTAGTAAGGGAACATTTTAGATCTCTGCCCTGTTTCCTGTAAGTAGAAGTTCAGGAAGTGTCATTCAAAACTATTTACCACAGTGGGAAATCAGACATGGGTTATTACAGTGATCTTCACACCCTGTAGTCTTATTTAACCAACTGCGGTGTCACAGCACTATGTTCAGACATAATCGGTTCTATTTCTGGTGTCAGGCCTTACATTAGATACCGCAGACACAGAATGCTTCTTGCAAACTTCTCCAGTTGTAGCTCAACTTCTTTGGTTGTAGCTTGTCTGCAATTGTATCATCACATAGCAAAGCAAAAAAGTCCATTACAACTTTGACAGAGGTATAGCTGAATATCTTCAGTTTCAATTCATTTTTAATGTATTTACTTTGGAATGTGATTTAATATCATACATATGTACAGTATACGTTCATGGGACCCTTGGCTAATGGAGTTCCTTTGCCTAGTGTTAAGACCACCTTTGGATAAATGTATTTACACTGCAGTGAGTGGTCTGTATGGTTTGAATGTGTAGAACAGAAGGACTCTGTCCATGGAATGTCTGCCACTGAGGTTTTTAGTGAATATTATGTCACTTGAAAGAATGTATTTAACATTTTTTAATTTTGAATTCAAAACCCCGATGCTCACCTACAAAGCAAAAAATGGACCATCCCCTCCTTACCTAATGGTAATGGTCAAGTCCTGAACCACACCTCGAACCCTTCAAGCTTCTAGTGCAGCTTGGCTTGACCCGCCATCCTTCAAGACATGTGGAAGACTGGCATCAAGACTCTTCTCTGTCCTGGCACCCAGCTGGTGAACAAACTCCCACTGACTGTTCTAACAGCAGAATCCCTCACAGTCTTCACACACAGACTGAAGAGCATCTCTTTGTGCAGCACTAGTTTAAACACTTATTGTAATACATTGTAAAGCTCATATATTGTGTATAATTGTGTATCTTTCCTTCTTTCTAGGTTTTAGTGATGGTTAATTCTAACAGTGTCTGAACTGAAGAGTAGTTTGGACTCTAATCTGTCTGTACTAGCTGAGATAATTCTCTTAATGGAATGTACGTTGCTCTGCCAAATGCTGTAAACATGAACATGTAAAGTTTTTTCACACCTGATTTGCAAGTAAGATGGAAGCATCGTAAATGAATCAAAGCAATATTACATACAAATGTACAAACTGAAAGCTGTGGACATGCTGCTTCATTATGCACAACCAAAGTCATAAGTGTGTGTCCTGATTCACTTATAAATGATCTTAGATTAGGCTTACTGTTTGAACATCCTTCATATTGTAGTGATGTAGTGTTACACTTAAAATGATGCTCTTTCAAACTTGATGCCCTTGTTTGTGTTGGCTAATACTGGGTTTGGACGTCCTGCTCAGTGTTTCAGTGAAATATGTTTTCTGATCAGCGCTGCGCTCAGGATCACATGGGTGCTGCCAGGACATGATGGAGATTGTTTTCAGTAAAGCTCTCTTTTACAGTGCAGTGAGGAGACGTTGAATTTACAATCTGCTGAAGACATCGGCAGTGTCTTCTCGTTTGGATTGTGAGTGCAGACCAGGATCATCCAGAGATTTAGAATTTAAGTAATGAAGGAAGCTAGTTAGTATCTGTTTGGATAGTCGCTGAGGCACCAGTAATTGAGATTAAAGATTATATTAATCTCTGTTCTGGGTTTTGTAACATATAGATTAGCTGAAGTGTTAACATTGGAGTCAAGCTGTGGCAGTGTAGGGAAGCCTTTGGGGAGCCGTTATTGTGTTTACTGCTTTAAAAGGCACAGAGCTGCATAACACAGATGAGTAATTATGACCTTTAGAGAGCATGTGAGGTGCGTTTGTGTTGTGTGTGAAAAGGAGAGAGGTTGTGAGTGTTCTGATTGATTTGATGGCTCTGTGTGAGTGTGGTTGTGTGTTCAAGCTGTGGCCACCTGGGGATATTTACAGCAACTCCCCAGCCTTCAAATCCCATTAAAGCAGCAGGTTATTTATAGGGACTCATGGTCATGCAGTCTCTGTGCAGGTATTGTGAATTTATTGACTTTCTACTGTGTCATACTTCATTTCGGTGGCCCCTTTCTACTGACTGCCAGACTTCAGTGTTTGATCCCTGGATAACAATTATAAATGGTCCTCACTCAGTAAGATGTAACTACAGCTGCATGTTACCTGTTTGGCTCACTCATTGATTTCACATTACTTTAAGCCTTGCTGAGGCTTTTTCACTGAACAGAACCGTGTGAGTTCAGGCTACAGGCCAGCTGTGATGTTATCAGTATTATAGTATAAAATGGGTCTGTCAGTATGACGGGGTTCCTTTTTTGTGAGGTAAAAAGTCCATAAATGAGTTGTCACATCTTTTCACTTTGCTCAGTGTTCCCATTGTGTTTGTTCATTCTCCCAATCACTCACCAGCCATGCATACAGAACAAGAACGTTCTCAACACAGTAACACTATTCCGGGACTGTTTCAGATTGATGAGGAGTCCGTTTTTGGGAATAATTTTTTTACATTACAACTAGCAGGTGTCTGTTAATGTCCATGTGTGGTTTGGGTCTTTGTGAAGACCAGATATCCTCATAATGATTGGAGTAATATATAAAACAGGTTTAGGTGCAAGTTTAAGACTGTCCTTTGGTTACTGAGGTTAAGGTTAGGTTTAGGTGTTAGACTGTCTTTTGGTTACTGAGGTTAAGGTTAGGTTTAGGTGCAAGACTGTCTTTTGGTTACTGAGGTTAAGGTTAGGTGCAGGTGCAAGACTGTCCTTTGGTTACTGAGGTTAAGGTTAGGTTTAGGTGCAAGACTGTCTTTTGGTTACTGAGGCCAAGGTGTAGGTGCAGGTGCAAGACGGTCTTTTGGTTACTGAGGCCAAGGTGTAGGTGCAGGTG
>BRDA01000555.1:16208-35269 GCA_036984385.1 Crenuchus spilurus
ATTACACACCCAAATCAGTGCAACTACGGTTTAACATAAGTGTATGATGTAAAACAGTTCATTTTCAATTTGTTTAACTTTTACTTGACAAAATGTAGTATGTGAATACAATTTGGCATCAACGTGACTAAACCCACACATTAACAGCAATCCCTTCACAGCCTCTTAAAAACCAGAAATTATTTATATCTGCTTAAATATCCAGTATAACAAACAAAACACAAACGAGAGAAGTCTGTCCTCTGAGCTTTCTGTCACAAACGATAAAGGATAGATTAAGGGGGAAAGAGTTGGGTTTCTCCAGTGTGCGTTCCTTTCTTTTATTCGTTCCTGTTGGCTAACATTAACATGCGCTTAATGTGGACTACCACGGCTTATGTGCCTTTCCTCTTCGTTTCGTTATAAGACTGTATTTAAAATGAAACGGAGGCTGTATGTGTGTCTTATGGCTCCAGTTAGATGTGTTTGTGATCTATTTAATCTAAACACCTAAAATAATGATAATGGATTACACATTTCCCCTTTATATACTGAAACATTCAAAAATGAAACATATCAGATATACATATTCATCACTGTTAGCGAACTAGCTAGCTACATTACATTAGCTTACCTTTTTGTAAAGCTCATGGTGGTGAGAACTGAGGACCTCTTAAGGTTAGTAGTGTTTTTCCCAGTTATTTTACATCCACAAACTTTGCTCTGTTTTGTTTTGTGTGGCAGCGAAAGTGAAATTACTCCATAAATCGCTTCTTATTTTCCGTCCAAGCTGCAGCTGTGATGTCAGCACGTTGTGTTAAACTTCAGCAGTGTGAATGTGGAGCTTAACGTGCTTTGAGAAAGTCAGACGTGCGGCAGGTTTATTTTAAAGCGGATTACTGAACAAAAACATTATTTTAGTCATTCTGTGACATTTACGTTTCGTTTTAATACTTTTAGTCATAGTTTTCATTTTAAAATATTAGTTTTTATTTAGTTTTCGTCGTGAAAAAATGGTCGTCAACGAATATTTTTCGTCATAATTATCGTTAACGAAATTAACACTGTCAGATACGTCGGTGGACTCGTCAGCGGCAGTAGAAAACATTTAGAAACGTGCTGCTCTGTCCCTTAATTTTGATTCGCTGACAACTTCAACTCTTTCTTTCTTTTCAGGACACATTTCCTCCTCCACTGCTAGCAAGCACTTTTTATGAATTCGCCATCGGAAAAAGTAAAGATCTGTCCACTTTTCTTGGAAGTTTCTGCACTCAGTCAACTTTTTGTTTCTTTGGCTCTCCCATTTCACCAGTGCACAAATGTTGAATCTCACGATACCACTCACGTTGCTACCAAAAGGAAACTGCCAAAAATGCAGAAAAGGTGCTTGAGTATGGCATTTTTTTGTCACACATTGGGCTGGAGGTTTTTGGGGATCTGGCAACCCTAATCGCAACTCCGTAAACAGAGCTGGTCGTCTATAATTCTTAAGAATAATAATCATATCATAGTTAATTTGACATACAACACACAAGAATCTTATTTTTTGACGATCGCAACTTTCCGAGGGGGGATGCATGGATTTTTGCACTAAATAGAAAAGAAAATGAACAATATAATTTATTTTTTATGCTTTTGTGATTGGGTGCTTTCGATTTTATCAATAGATAGATTTTATTTAGGTAGTATCAGCTTGTGTATGGAAGTTTTCTGTCACACATTGGACTGGAGGATTTGGGGGATCTGGCAGCCCTGAACGCAACTCCGTAAACAGAGCTGGTCATCAATAATCCTCGTGGACATGAGTGACATAAATATTAGAATACCGCAGAAATCCATCGAAGAAAGATTGAGAGACGTCCTAACGTTAGGATATAGATACTTTTCCTTCCCTTTGTTAACATACCGAGGCCGGGGTCGGATAGCACTGTGTAGGCCGTAGGTTGGGTGTCGAGGACGGATGATAGGCTGACGTCTATTTTTTTAATGCCATGCGATCTACCCACATTACCTTTGTGATCGTCCGGTGCACCCCTGACGTAGCGTTTGGCGGGTTGGCGGGTGTTAATTTAGAACCCTGGTGTTATGACTGGACTTGTGGAGGGAGTTTGAAGACGTGGAAGACCAAGAATAACCTGGATGGATAACATCAAGACGTGGACTGGATTATCAGGTGTTAGCCTGCTACAAGCAACAGGACACAGATGGCATTGGAGAGAAATGACTCGTCTGTGCAGCCTACCATCGCGAAGCGATGACGGCGTGTGACATGACATGACATTTAATTCAGTTAATGTTTTAAAAATACAAAGTTAAAGAGAAAATGTATTCTTTTTATAGTCAGTAGAGCGTTACCGTCTTTAAAGATGGCTCCTAAACTCCTCATGACAGAACCTTTAGCTGATGCTTGTTTGGTCGTCAGTGAGCGCCTACTAGCTGCCTAATTTAGCTAATGTAATGAATGGCTTGTTGAACAGCTTCAATCACTTCAAACACGTTCATGTACAGTGGAACCTTGGTTATGGTTTACTCTGGTTCTTGTCGACGTTTTTGAGGGAAATTTTGTCCCAGTTATTGTTCATCCTCCTGGTTTTCTCACATTCATTCCTCACCCCTGCATTTGTTGTTCATTCCAACTTTATTTCTCATTGTTTATCTGGCTTTGTTTTGTGTTGCTGCTGCCTGAAAACAGGTGCGAAAACAAAGCACGGAGAGAAAGGGTGTACAAAACAAAGGCTACCAGTTGTACCACACCAGCACTCTCTAAAACGGAGCGTAAACCTGTAAGAGTGATGTTAAATGTTCATTTATCCATTTCATTAGTCTTTTGTATTTATTTCTCATTATCATCAAGCACTTTAGAACGGATTCATGCTAAATCTAGATTCCACTGTATATGCAAACACACTGAAAAAGCATTTTTTTCCACAAAATGTCCCCATTATGAGGATTTTCAATACTGCTGTTGCTTAAGAATGACAGTCGTGTAAGAAGTCACAGGCTAAAGTGCATTAAATTGGTTTGTGGTGTAACTGAGAAAGGGGGGCAGCGTGGACCCAAATCCTAGACCCTATACTTGACCCTGTCAAGGCTGAGCAGTGAAGCTTCTCATTAGAGCGAGCAAGAGGCAGGACCTGGTCACTCTAAAATAGAATTGTCCATGCTACCAGTGAATGGGAAATGTGGCCAAAGCCCTGCAGGAGACCATCACGCTAAAAGGAAAGCTCTGAGCTTGCACGTATAATTATAGAATATAATATAATGTAACCCATCACCTGTATCTTGTTCTGTTTTCTTGCACAATGTTCCTTTTGCTAAAACTCTTGGGTTTTTTTGGTCTTGGGCAGGCTTTAGTATACAGCTGTTTGTGTTCAGCAGGTCCGCTCATTTTTTTACCCATGGCAAGCACAGGTACAGCTAAATGGAGTGTGTAAAATCAAGAGGAATTATGCTTTGAGAGAGATCCTGACTGAAGTAATTGTGTGGGGTATGTTTTCGGTTGTTTCCTGTGTAGATGGTTTAGCTCATCTTGATTTGAGATGTAATAGTCAATAGAGTGGCACGCGGGTTTGGTTGTTGGCATGTTGCCTCTCAGTCCTAAGGTCTTGGATTCAAGTCCTCTCTGGGTGGAGTTTCCATGTTCTCCCCGTATCTGTGTCTGTGTACACTACACCTTGCAGAAAACTACACAGACAGTTTTCTTTCTTATTCAGCAGCGTTTGGAAAGTTTAGCGATGAGCAACACTCGTATTTACATTTAATGGTCATGTTGTTCCTGAAGTTTGTAAGCAGAAATGTGTGTAAACATGTGATCAGACTGAGTTTACTTTTTACACAAAGCCATAAAGTTTGAGAGTTAATGAATCACAAAGAGTAACGTTACATTCTGTATTAACACACACACTAAAATTCTCAGATCTGTGTGCCTCTCTCTGTCTCTCTCTCTGTCACACACACTAGTAATAATGGTAGGCTGAGTGTTCCTTGTACAGTTACAACACTAGTTCTCTGAAAATCTCTTTGCATATCTAAACAAAACCTGTTACTGTAACTGAAATGTCTCTAAATCACATATTGAATAGAATCAAATTGGGACGTTATGAATCTGAACTGAATTTTTTGAGGAAATCAGTGATGATACCCAGCTCTAATAGAATTTCAGATCATTTTGCTTTGTTGATAATATGTCAGATATATTTTTGAAGTCCTTCAGTAACAAAGCCCTCATTATGTTTGTGTTTGTATGCATAGTTCAGTCGTCCTCTGTTTTTCTTCAGAGCTGCCTGAAAACTGGACGGACACAAGGGAGACCCTGCTGGAGGGGATGGTGTTCCAGCTGAAGTATTTGGGCGTGACGCTGGTGGAGCAGCCCAAAGGAGAGGAGCTGTCAACTGCAGCCGTCAAGAGGATTGTTGCCACGGTGAGCTCACCATGGAAACGACCCCTAACAACACAAAACAGCTAATGTTGTCTTGACTCCTTCGAACAGTGTTTTGTGTTCAGTTTCAAGTCACAGGGCTGATTACAGTGTCAAGATTATCTGTCTAAAACCTTTTTCTGAATGAATTAAATTTACTGGGGTAATGTCTTCTTTTACAGGAGCTCCTCTGTGCTTTTATTAGGTCATGTTTGTGTTTTTCTTCTCGTCTTCTAAGACAAAAACAGCCTGAATTGCCTCCTGTTTAGATAACTTGGAGATCAGGTGATCTGTCCTGTCTGGATGCAAAAGTTTTTGATTTTCCAGGCAGATGTTATCTTGTTTTGTAAATAAAGATTTTTGCTACTCGTTAAAAAAAATTGTTTTTAGTGTTTGACTTAATTATTTAATCTCTTAATGCATGAATTAGAAAACCTCCACAAAAATATGAATTCATTTTGTAATTTAATTGGACGTTCACTCTACCTGGTTGAGCATTACATGGAGGAAAAACAAAGTAAAAAAAAAAAAAAAAAGTAAAAAAGGTGTAAAATGAGATTCCACCTTATTGCACAGGCTTACTATGAAAGGAACAAATATAAAAATGCATACAGGTACAATGGATTTTTTTACCCCCAAACATTCTGCTCAACCATTCAGTAGAGCACATTTAAATCACTATATCGTAAGGTGTTGAACTTAATACAATGTGATTGTGCCATCTCTACCAATCAGTAGAGGTATGATAGGCTAGAAACATTCGCTAGAGTCACTAGAAATGCATAATTTTCTTGTCTGAATGTAAACCAGCAGCTTCATAGGATTAAACTGGATCAAATGATGAAAAACTATTAGTGCTGTTGCACCACGGCACAGATGAGTCTGGAGTTTATAAAGTGAACCCTAAAGTGCATCTCATTGTATATTTAAAGTGTACATTTAAAAACATTGACATTCTCTCTGCTCTTTTTTTCCTCATCATATCCATACATTCTGCCATGCTTTTGTTTATGAGTGCAGGGAGCATCTGAGGGTGTGAAGGTGGTCATTTGAATGTGTGCATTATTGGACAACAAAAAATGCTTTTATCCAAAATGGAAATTGAGTGCAAGTGCTGATTCTAATGATAGTAAAAAAATGGCAAAAATCAGCACTGACTATCACTTAGGGTGATAATTGGTCTACCTGTACTGTGTAAGGCAGGGGTGGGAACTCTAGTCTTTGACGGCTGGAATTTTGCACAGTTGATAATATTCCTGCACAGCAGCTGCATGTCAGCAGGTCATTTCCAGGTTTGTGTGTTGTCAGAACAGAGAAATCATGCTGGAATCTGGCCTCCGTTTCCTCACCCCTTGTTTAAGGGGTTTTTCACACTGTTGTAATTTTGAGAGAAGCAGAACAGAACAAGCAGACTTATCCAAATAAACTGTGACCAGTAAATTGTGACCAAATGTAATTTGAGAGAATGTGTGTGATGTTAGTCTTGAAAAGTAATGAAACCTCACTTTTGTGGGTATATAGGGGACTAAACATGAGGATCCCTTGGAGGTTAGTGGAGGTAAGATAATAAGCTTAATATAGACATAAAAGCTAACTACATACCAAAAGCCCCATGTGGTCCCCTTTTACAGGGACAGGCAGGATGTGTTGGTCATTTGAGTGTTTTGTGTACATGCTTGTGTAAGGTGTAGTGAGGAGCAGCTGATCTACATGTCAGAATACAGCATTTCTGTATAATGTCATTTTCTCTGGCTCCACATGCCAGAACAGAGCAAAGTGGATTGTGAACAGTATGAACATGAATTTGCAGTTATGTTTAAAAACTTCCCTTTCTCTCTGTCTCGCTCTCTTAGGCCAAAGCCAGTGGGAAGAAGCTACAAAAAGTCACGTTAAAGGTCACTCCAAGAGGGATCATTCTTTATGACGGTGCCTCAAATCAGCTGATAGAAAACATCTCCATTTACAGGTCAGAGTCCAGCCCGTCCCCTTGTTAACCACTATCACCTGTCTTATGATGCTGGGACCCTGGAAGCTGTTTTAATCTCATTTGGTGATCAGTTCAGTGTTTAACTTAGATTGTGTTCTTTCCAGGGACCTAAACCTGTCATAATCACTGCTTAACTTCTGCTGAGCTCAGACACATTGTAAATCAGACAACTCGCATGTGTGCAGTTGTTTTGCATGCAGTTCTGCCTTTAAAGCAGATCATGAACTGTCGTCATGGGCGTGTTTTCTCTCGGACTGGGACAAAACACAAGAGTGCAAGTGTTTCTTCCTCTAAATGCTGCCA
The DNA here is from genome assembly GCA_036984385.1 of Crenuchus spilurus. Lineage (NCBI taxonomy): Eukaryota > Metazoa > Chordata > Actinopteri > Characiformes > Crenuchidae > Crenuchus > Crenuchus spilurus. The sequence continues at coordinate 22,895 of BRDA01000555.1, forward strand.
TCCATCATTAGAGGTGGTAAACTCTATACAAAGAACACAGTTGAGAGTCTTTTCTGGAAAAGCAGATCTGAATCATTTTGTGAAGAGTCTAATTAGCAGATGACCTGAATGATATGTTAAAATGTAAAAAAACAGTGCTTTGGCCTTCCAGGTCTGGATTTAAGCCATCACAGCCTGGAGATTTTCTGAGAGTGTACATCAATCTCCTCCTGTGTATTGTCTGTCCTAGGCCTCACCTGGGCTTGTTTTTAGAACTTATGTATAATATTGAATATATACACACACACACACACACAGAGAGAGAGACATGTCGCTTTACTGACACAGCCTCACATCACTTTCTTATTCCCTCAGATGTGCCCCCTTGTTATTCTTTTAGACAGATGTTTAGTCAAAAGTGATATTTATCATGGTTTGAATTAGAGTTGCCATAGTCACTGTATTAAAGTAAAACTTTCGTTGGTAAAGTTGTTCTGATGAATCAGCAGTGATTAGTTGGCAGTTTGATTTTTGTGTAGTGTATTTTTGCTGTACAGGCTCTAATATTGTTCAGTACTAGGGTTACTTGATAAATCCAGGTGGACTTCAAAAGGTTGCAACAAGTTTTATTCCTGCAGTCATGCTAGACTGATGACACACTACACATGCTCAGTTAGGCCCCCTCCTGACAAGAAAAACAGAAGATGGTTTCAACATCTGCTGCTGCCTTTATTTAAAAAAAATGGAAGGTATGAAAGTATATTTTTCGTAGTTGGTATTTTTGTCCTATTTTCCTGTATCAATCTGTCAAAGCTCACTTAGTTTGAATCAGTGATTAGTTGACTTGATGTGTGAGGGTCAGTGTATCTATCCAGTACCTGATGATCTGCCATGACTCATCGGATGCAACAATTGCCAAATTGTCCACAAATGGGAAAGGTTTATCTATTTTATTTCTTATGATCCCTTACAAATTGATACATATTACTAAATAAACAAATAAATAAAGTCTTCTTCCATTCAAATAAGTATTGTGAATGTCATCTAATCTTTAAATGATGTGCATAATTAGCAGACATCAGTATCTCAGAGAATTAGAATATTGTTCAATATTGAAGTCACCTGGGCTGTTTCTCAAACCTCAAGTATGCAAGAACGAACTTGTATACTTGACAAGGATGAACATCCCAAGTATGGGGGATTATTTTACATTTGGAAAGCCAGTGTTCTTGAAGACGTCACAGCCCAGCCTGCCCACAACCAGCCGACATAGACAGTTCAATATCTTTTTAATTCTGGTTTGTATATTCACTGAAAAATATAAGAATTAAAATATGTATAACTTCTTTACATTTAATACAGCAAAATGTGTCTATATAAAAAGCTAATGTTGGGGAAATAATCACGTTTGTGAGGAAAATGGATCGGGTGGTCACTGCAGGTGCTGATGCTATGCTTTACCTTCAAGCCGAGGAGGAAGCAGCACAACTAAGGAGGAGAGCAAGGATGAAAATGAGGGAGAGGAAGAAGAGACATACACTGATGACTTGTCTTCTTGGCTCAGTACATTTCTCTTTTTTTCTTGCGTTTGTAATCCAAGCTATAGAGAAATGGTCGTATCTATTATATTCCAAAGCACACAGTGTACACTTTACCATGTTTGTATAACTCCCGTTTCAGTAAAAATACACATTTAAGAAAGCCACCAAAATGGATATCTTTAAATACAGTTTTACACAAAATTTATTTGAGATGCATTAAAAAGAAATCATTTTGGTATCTTCTGCCATTGCTGGGTCTCCTTTGCGAAATGCATTCTGGGATACATTGCCGTACCAAGTCCACACAAGTCACCACCGATGCATACTCGATAGAAGGGGCGGATCAAGAACACATCCAGGTACTATCCGCGAACTTGCCTGTATGCGTACTTTGATTTGGAACCGTACTTGGGCTGAGAGTGATGACGTTTCACAAGTTCACAAGCGCACAAGTAAGGATATTGAGAAACAGCCTTGGTGCCACACTCAAATCAGATTAACTCAAAATACCTGCAAAGGCCTTTAAATGGTCTCTCGGTCTAGTTCTGTAGGCTACAATCATGGGGAAGACTCCTGACTTGAGAGTTGTCCAAACGACGTCCATTGACACCTTGCACACGGAGGGCAAGACACAAAAGGTAATTGCTAAAGAGGCTGGCTGTTCATAGAGCTCTGTGTCCAAGCACATTAATACAGAGGTGAAGGGAAGGAAAAGATGTGGTAGAAAAACATGTACAAGTAATGGGGATAACTGCACCCTGGAGAGCATTGTGAAACTTTAACCCATTCAAAAATGTTGGGGAGATTCACAAAGAGTGGACTGCAGCTGGAGTCAGTGCTTCAAGAACCACCACACAGACGTATGCAAGACATGGGTTTCAGCTGTCGCATTCCTTGTCAAGCCACTTTTGAACAAGAAACAGGGTCAGAAGTGTCTCGCCTGGGCAAAGACAAAAGACAAAAAGGACAGGTCTGCTGCTGAGTGGTCCAAAGTTATGTTCTCTGATGAAAGTAAATTTTGCATTTCCTTTGGAAATCAAGGTTACAGAGTCTGGAGGAAGAGAGGAGAGGCACAGAATCTAAGTTGCTTTAGGTCCAATGTAAAGTTTCCACAGCTGGTGTAACATGGACAGCATGGTCTGCTTGATTTTAGAGGTGTATGGGTGCACTGTTTTGACAAAATAAGGTTTTACTGCACACTGATGGGATGAGGTCATAAGTGTATGTGTGTGTGTGTGTTACTGGGTGTGGTGTTGAGAGTTATAAAATGAGATTGGAGCTTAACAGGCTTAGACTTGAGGAAGCTATAGTAGTCCTTTTTAAACATTTATTTCTTTAGCTCATCATGTCTTTCTGTTTGCTGTTGTGTGTTTGGATCCAGTGTGGTTTTGTGCGTTTTATGTCTGAATCTATTTGATGTCTCTTATGCTCTTCTGTGTAGGATCTCGTACTGTACAGCTGATAAGATGCACGATAAAGTGTTTGCCTACATTGCTCAGAGCCAACACAATGAGACACTGGAGTGCCATGCCTTCCTCTGCACAAAAAAGAAAGTGGTGAGTTTTTTTTATTTATGTGCATGTGTGTGTTTACTCCTTTCAGATATCTTAAAGTATGTATTTGTATTGGTGTGTGTGTGATCCTCAGAGAGATGTTTGTGGGGCCACTCCCTGCCTTTCCTTCCTTTTTTTTCTAATTTTGTTTTAACTTAGGATGCACTTTGTTCAAGAGGACAGAGAGGAGGCAGAGTCGTGTGGAGCTGGTGGCATTATAAATAAATAATCTAAATTCTTGATCCTGTGCTGCCTTTCATTAAACTCGTCACATGAAAGTTCCTCAGCTGTGCAGCTACACTGCACATCCTGCCTTCATCTCCAGTCATCTTTGACAGTGTTCTGGAATGAGTCTGATAAAGTGTGTTTAAAGCCTGCCTGTCTGTCTGTCTGTCTGTCTGTCTGTCTCTGACGGTCGGTCTCTGTCTCTGACTCCGTCTGTCTGTCTGTCTCTGACGGTCGGTCTCTGTCTCTCTCTCTCTGTCTGTCTCTCTCTCTCTCTCTCTCTCTCTGTGTCTCTGTCTCTCTCTCTCTGTCTCTCTCTCTCTGACTCTCTCTCTGACTCTCTCTCTCTGACTCTCTCTCTCTGACTCTGTCTCTCTCTCTGACTCTGTCTCTCTCTCTCAGGCTCAGGCAGTGACTTTAACAGTAGCACAGGCCTTCAGAGTGGCGTTTGAGTTCTGGCAGGCTGCTAAAGAAGGTATGGTCTACTTTGTTGCATTCAATGGCAGCTCTGTGATGGACACCTCATCATCTCTCAGCTCACCCTCCTTTCCCTTCTCTCTACCTCACTATTGTTTTAGCCTTTAAACAGCTCCCTGTTAACTAGGATGGACCAAATCCACAATTTGCTAGTTGACCATATACCACATGAAATGAAAATAAGTCCAGTTGTTAAACTAGTATTATAGTGGTGGGTCAGCTCTGACAGTATGAGCATTTTTTTTTGTTTCTGACCATCAGTAAAAGGCCTATAAGTGAGTGTCCTCGTACCTGTATAATTCACATCAAAAGCAGAAGTACAAAAGTTTGCATACCCTTGGTGGAATGATGGTTTAATTGATTTTCTAAGTGAAAATAAGTACAAATATCTGCTACAAAGAACAAACTAGTGAACAAAAGTGTGTGTGAGAGAGAGAGAGAGATGCAGAAGCTTGATGGCATTTCTCACACACAAAGATTCCCACAGGTCAGCAGAACACTTGTAATTAACTGCTTGTATGAGCACACTGCTGCGTGTGTGTGCATGTCTGTGGCAAAACATATCAAGTGGTTTACACTCTTCACTGCTTTTCTCGTGCTTACGGCTACACTTTAGTGTTCTGCACATTAATCAGACATCTGATCAGAAAGGTGAAGATGTTCTGTATGGTGGTCCTCCAGGATTTAGCCCGACTCATTTGATGGCTTCCTTCAGGCTAATGTTAGCATAGGACTGTAGAATGTCTCACATTTATTTCCGCTCATGTTTTTACTCTTCATGTATGCTATTTACTCATTTTACATCTCATTTTAAGTCCTGAGACTGATGGAGAAATGGAAGAGAATAACAGCGAGTGCTGATGAAGTTTTAGGCACACAGATAGACGCCTCAACAGACAGGTTAGGAACCGGGCAGAGGGAGCGATTGTGAAAGTATTTTTATCTTATTGTGCAGACAGAGAGAAAGAGATGGGCTGGACAGGAAGGGGAAGAAGCCCTCACTGACAGCTTGGTACCTCGCTCACATTGATTGTTTTTCTATGAGAGTGTGATGTAGCGAGTGTTTATTCGTCATTCTGTTTTGCCATTCCATCCTCTTTCTTTCCATCCATACTCTTTGGAGAAGATTTGACACTGGTTTATTTGAGGTACATTTCCATTGAATAATTTAATTCCCAAGGAAATCAAAGCTGTACCTGAGGTTTATCACTGTGTGGCTTCACATTTTAAATAATCAAATTAATGTTAGTTACAAACTGGATTCCAAAAAAGTTGGGACACTAAACAAATTGTGAATACAAACTGAATGCAATGATGTGGAGATGCCAAATGTCAATATTTTATTCGTAATACAACATAGATGACAGATCAAAAGTTAAATCTGAGTAAATGTAACATTTTAAAGGAGAAATATGTAGATTCAAAATTTCACAGTGTCAACAAATCCCAAAAAAGTTGGGACTCATGCGTTTACCCTCTTCTCACCTCTCCTTTATCCCCATAATCTGTAGATTGCAGTGGCGCGACCACGCCTCCAGGTCCTCGTTCTGTATTTTCTGAACGGCAAGCTCCCTCTGCATATTAGCCAAATCATGTTCCAAGATCACCACCCGGTCAGAATAATCTGTTACCGAGGACTCCATAGTGACCACTCGTTGTTCCAGTTCAGTTTTTTGCATTTGCATTTTCATTCACCATTTTAATCTCTGCTCTTAGCTGGTCCACCTGATTCCGAAATTCAGCGGATTGCGTTTCTGCTTTAGAAAGTAGTTCAGTCCTCAGTTCGGTTATTGCTTTGATAATTCCTGATCAGGCCTCCGGTTGACTGTAGCCTTAGTATCTGGGTTAGCTTTCGAATTAGCCCGTGTGTCTGGCATTTTCCAGACTCTTTGCATGTCTTGGCTACTTTCTCTCAGAATATCAAATCTGGCATAGGCTATTCGCTTCCCTGAGTGTTTCAAATAATTAAAGACTTAAGTAGCTGCTTTAATCATAAAATATCAGTTCCAGTGGAGAGCTCAGTAGAAATGTGTCCTCACATGATACTGCTCTCTATCACCCCCCCCCCTCCGCAGTATAGAGTAATTTGACCCAAGAAATGAATTTCTTCCCCAATTCGAACTTATCTAAAACTGTAAAGAGGTACTTCCATTCAACTCGGTCAAAGGTCTTCTCAGCTTCCAATGAGACAATCATTTCAGAAACTGAAAGAGAATGATCTGAATACATTACATTAAAAAGTGTACGAACATTGGAAGAAAGATGGCGGCCTTTAACAAACCAATTTTGATCTAGTGAAACCATATCTGGGAGCACATTTTCCAATTGCAACGCTAAGACTTTGGCCAGAATCTTAACATCTACATTTAAAAGAGACAAAGGTCTATGCGAGGAGCAGGAAGAAGGATCCTTATCTTTTTTCAAAAGAAGAGTTCTAGATGATTCGCGTAGGGTTAGAGGAAGAAAGCCCATCTGCAGGGATTCCGCATACACTGCCAAAAGCAGAGGGGCTAATTTATCTTTAAAACCTTTAAAGAATTCTACAGAAAAACCATCTGGGCCAGTTGCCTTGTTAGTTTGAATGGTGCCAATAGTTCGAAAGATCTCTTCTAATGTCATTTGCCAAAGAGGAGTCTACTGTGGGAAATTCCAAATTGGTAGCAAAAAGAGAGCATATCTGTGTCATCTATTGGAGATTCAGACTGATATAGCTCATAATAAAATGATTTAAATACGTTATTGATGTCCACTGGGTCTGAGGAAAACTTACCGGAGGAGTCCATGATTTTAGATATTGTACGTGAAATTGATTGTCTTTTTAATTGATGAGCCAGCAATCTAGAAGGCCTATTGCCTTGTTCATAATAAGTAGTGCATGTACTCAATAATAATTTCTCAGCTTCAGCAGTAGAATTAAGCTCAAACTCTGTTTTTAACTCTAAATGTTGCTTCAACAGCTGAGGCATTGGACAATGTGAATTGCGTGCATCTACATCAGCAATCTCAGCCAATAGCTTGTGTAATTTTAACTCTTTAACTCTATTCAGGTGTGTTGAGTAAGAAATTATTTGTCCACGTAAGTAGGCCTTGAGAGATTCCCACAGGAGAGAGTAAGAAATAAAGTCTGTCTTGTTGAATGATATCTACTCATCAATAGACACAGAGATAAAATTAATGAATGCATCATCAGAAAGTAAAAGGGAATTAATTCTCCAGGGGGTAGTAAACCTATAACCGCTTGAAAATTCAATGTTGACAACTACCGGACCATGATGTGAAATGACTATAGGGTGATAACTAGCAAATTTAACCTTTGAAATAAGAGAGTTATCAATAAAAAAAAATCAAATCATGAAAACACTTAATGCGGATGAGAGTAAAAAGAAAAAGCCATGGAAAATAATAGTATAGTATCTCCAAGGGTCAACGTAACCATATTTCGACATAAAGTCAGAGATAGCTTGAGAAAAAAGTGAACAAGGCAAAGGATGAGAAACTGACCCATCAAGAAATGGGTTAATTGTACAGTTCAGATCACCACCTAATATCAGAAGATGAGTATGCAAAGAGGGCAAGGACTGAAATAAGTCATGGGCAAATTTGGTGTCATCAAAATTTGGGGCGTAAACATTCATTGGTAAAACTGGAATATTGAATAAGCTGCACTGAACAATCACATATCTACCATTCAAATCAACAATAGCATCCTTCAAAATAAATTCAACTCCTCTCCTGATCAGAATGGCCACTCCTCTCATTTTAAAATTAAATTTTGAATGAAACACCGTATCAATCCAAGAACATTTTAATTTGTGGTGATCATTATTTTGAAGATGTGTTTCTTGTAAAAATATAATATCAGCATTCAGACATTTAAGATGAGTTAACTCTAGACCGTTTGATTGAATTATTTACCCCCTTAACATTCCAACTCAAATTTAATTTGGCTCCAGAAGAAAATTTAGAACCCTTCATTTAGTACTTGCATATAGACCATGAAAGACCTGCACTGAGAGAGAGAAACAAACCAAAAAAAATGTCACGCCCCACCCATCAGAATTCCCCACAAACACCAATTAAGAGGATAATACAGACTCAACTCGGAGCCAAAACAACTAGAACACTTCTGAATGCACAAGACGAAACACCCAACTGCATATCCCCGCAGAGCAAGAACAACATACAGTACAACCTGAAAGCACACTAAAAAATATTTAAATTTATTTAAATTTAGAGAGAGAGAAAATGGAAAAGAAACAACCAAAACAAAATACATTTAAAATAACAATAGCAACATCAACAATAATCATCATCATTATAATAAGCATTTCCCCCGTCCTTTTTCTTTAATAGATAAATAAAAATAAAATAAATAAAAAAGAGGGAGGGGGAAAGAGGAGAGAGACAATGAAATCAATCTACACATTCAATGTATCATTTCTACATCCCCCCCATCTTAAACATTAGCCTCCATACCCCACATAATACACCACTCATCTACTATAAAGTATGTTATCCCATCTGAGGTTACATTAATATATTTAGCCCTTATTTAAAGAATCAACAAATCTGGAAGCCTCTTGAGGAGAAGTAAAGTCATGATACTTGCCCTCCCACGTTATGCGAAGGCGAGCTGGGTACAAAAGACCATATTTAAGTCCTTGGATGGAACGCAGACACTTACAAACAGTAGTGACAGCAGCACGATCCTTGACAACTTTTACCGTAAAGTCTGGAAACAGAAAAAGACTAATTTGAAGCCATGACTCGTTGCTGTTGTTTGGCTCTGCTAAGAATGTCTGCACATTCTTCATAGTAATGCAGACGTGCTATAGGACGAGGCGGATCACCTGGACTTGGTTTAGAAATGAGAGTGCGATGCACTCTGTTAATGTGAGGGGGCTTCTCCAGATGAAAGTCCTCTTTGAGAAGAGAAGATAAACCCGATGATGTCACCACTGTGGAATTGTCCTCCGGTATTCCTACAATGTGAATGTTCTGACGTCGCGATCTATCCTCCAAATCTTCACGCTTATCATCCAACCTCTTTATCTCATTTGTCAAATGCTGCACCTCAGTCTGCAAAGTGACCATATTATCTGTACAGGCCGATAGTGAGTGTTCAATCTCCGACAGCGTACCCTTAAAGGCCGCAAACTCGGGCTGTTAACTCAAGGGTAAACTTATTCCTTAAGTCTTGAAACTCTGTCTGAAGTTTGGAGTGATGTTCAGACAAATGAGTGCTGAGTTCAGCCACAACTGCAGTGACAAGTTTAGATTTTAATGCCGTAATGTCCGTGGAGGACAACAAGGGTGGATGAGCTACTCCTGGAGAGATTGACTTGCGCGCATTTTCTCAACAGACAGTGGAACTACCGAGGTAACTAAAGACCACAGCTAACTAATAAACCAAAAAAAAAAGAGCATCAAAGACCAACTAGTCTGTTTCACCACTTCTCTCTCTCCAGACTTTCCTGCTGTATTAAGTCTTGACTTTCTTCCTCCTGAGTGATGGTGTCGTGTATTTTTCTGAGCCTGCATGCAAGTGTGTCTAACTGGTGGGAATATCAAAGGCCGTGTTATTGCTTTTCAGAGTAAGAAAAAAAGCTTAGCACCTGGCTTGATGCTACAGAGTCTCTGTGGGTAGTAGTTGGATGATGAGAGATGGTGGAGCTTGGATAATTTCTCCTTTAATTTAATAATTTCTGCTTTATGCACACACACTAGTAACACCAGCAGTGTATTCCTCAGAGTGTTTGCCTTGTGGCTTCATCTGCACATAAAGATGAGCAAAAATGTAGCTGAGGCAATTGTGGGATCCAGGCATCATTTAAGAAGTGCTATGTGACTTCTTTTTGGGCTTATCACTATGCAGTGTGCTGTCTTGGAGATCAGAATTTTGTACATTTTTCAAGGGAAGCAGATACTTTTGTCACTCTTCACTTTTCAGCCGTGACAACAGTGTAATCCTGCATTCAGACATCATACAGTCCTTCAATTACCAGTGCTGAGTGACTTGTCAGTCAGTTAAAGCAGAATCTGTCCAATTAGCCAGGGATCATTCTGAGAACAGAGCCTGACAGGTTTATAGTACCCACAAATACACGTGTTCTGTTTTTATCACCCTCAACACTTCTGTTTTTCTTTCTTTCTTTATGAGGCTTTGTAGTGGTGGTGGTTTATTTGGGGAATGACAGGACAGCACTCTAAAATAAATAGTGCATTATGTGTTAATGTAAGCAGTGCATCCCTATTCACTCTGTCTGGTCATTCTCTTGTGGTAATATTTTGCTTGTATTACATACTTGATGCTAAAGCTGCTAACAGTGGAAGTGGTTAGTATAAATTAGGAAGATATTGTTTACATAACACTACCTGGTTGATTCCTTTTAGTGGTGAATCACAGTCCACAGTCTGAATTGAGATCTTCCCAGTTTTTAAAGGTATTGTTGAGAATATACAGACTCGGCCTATGGACTTCTGTCTCCCAATGTTTAAAACTAAAAGGTGTTAAAGATACAGTGTAACTTTGGATATCACTAACGCTTTTTGGGGAAATGTAGTCCCAGTTATCGTTTACCCACCCGGTTTTCATCGGCATGCCCATGAAAGCTTCCATCCACACATTTGTCGTTCATTCTGGCTTTGTTTCTAGTTGATAATGCTTAAAAAAATAAATAAATAAAACACGGCACACTAAAGTGACGGCCCACAGTGCTACCACCTGAAAACATCCGAGAACCCAGAGAACAGGTGTACAAAACAAAGGCCACACCAGCACTATCTAAAACAGAGCGTAAACCTGTGAGAGTGATGTTAAGTGTTCATTTATCCATTTCATTAGTCTTTTCTATTTATTTCTCATTGTGTTCTGTATGTAAAACTATAGTTATTCAATATAAAATGTATTTTTGTTCTTATGTTGGAGTGTCTGGAATAGATTAATTGTATTTACATTATTTCTTATGGGAAATGTTGATTCAGTTATCATTCATTTTGGTTATCATCAGACACTTTAGAACTGATTAATGATGAAAGCCGAGGTTCTGCTGTACTGTTTTCAGTAAGGTCATTAATCCTGGGTGAAAATTTATTTCAACTGCTACAGAAAGTTGGTTTCAGCATTCAGTTAATAAGAGCCAATATGACTTTTAATGCTCAGAAGTACAAAAGTACAAAAAAGTTATAGTAGTAAAATGTTCAAAATGTAAACACCACAAAGGTGTGTTAGTGGAAACATCAGGAGAGCATAAAATGTCAATCTTGATGATTCGTTTGGAAAAGTAGAGCATCAAATCACTCATCTGGACTTTCATTTACTGTTACAGTAACTTTAGCAAATTGGACTGAACAGCTCCTTTAACTGTCTCAGAATACAGGGAATGGAAAGCAGGATCTGGATTTTGCAGGACAGTGTTTACTATGTTATGGGAAGGAGAGCTTATGAATGTGTCTGTGCATGACTTTATAACATCTCCAACTCTAGCTTGTGCTTCTCTCCGACTCTGACTATCTCCATCTGTCTCATTCTCTCTGTTCTAATGCCCTTGAGCCATGGGTAGGTAGTGTTTGATGTGTCCTCTGTCTGTAGTAGAGGGAGTGGGTTCAGTGTGTGTCTGTGAGAGAGGGAGAGAGATAATTATATACTCACTTGAAGCTTTGAAGCCACCTTTATTCATATTCACCCCCAAAAAGCACAAGCTCCTTTTGCTAACACGTGTGTGTGCAGATAACTGAATTAGTAATGAAGAGGATGTCCACCCATACACTGTGATTTAAAAGTGCATTCATACCGTGATGGAGGTTTCATTCAAAAACAAATATGTTGCACCATCAGTCACCAGGGCTGTTCTCAATTAAATCATATGATAATGCTGTAATTAGATTCTTTATTAACTTCATTAAAGTGGGAGCTTGCATGTCATTGTCATAAAGCTTTGTATATTTTTAATATACTTGTACCCAGCCAGCATTATGACCTTTTTATGGGAGTTCATGGATATAATAACTGATCTAGAATCTAGACAGGAGAGAAGCAGTGTAAAACACAAAAGTGTAAAGAGTGAAGAATACAGTACCAGTCAAGTTTCCCATTCTGCGTTTTTTTTTTTTTCCTCCTACACTGAAATAAACACTGAAGTCATCCAGACTCTGAGTGAACACATAAGGACTCATGTAGTAAACTTAAAAGTGTTAAACAAACCAAAACATGTTTTAGATTTTACTTCAAAGTAGACACACAACTGATGTCTCAAACACATTAAGAGGCAATAAATGCAAGTTATGACCTCTTGACAAGACACAGCTGTTAACTGAAAGCCATTCCAGGTGACTACCTACCTCATAAAGCTGACTGAGAAAATGCCAAGAAAGCTGCATCTAAGCAAGAGGTGCGTACTGTGAAGAATGTCAAATATAAACATATTCTGGTTTGTTTGTTTGTTTACTAAATAATTACATATGTATTTACTCAGGGTTTAGATTACTTTAGTATTAATCTACAATGCAGAACATTTTTAAATCATAAAAAAACATTGAATGTACAGGTGTCCAAACTTTTGACTGGTACTGTATGTTGAGGAGGAACATCTGGGGGGGAC